>JBBPBX010019538.1:19214-44364 GCA_038048925.1 Garcialebias charrua | reverse complement strand
CCCTGACTTTATATACAGGTACATGAACACACAGCATGACAATCACAAACACCTGGACAACAAAATGGAGGAGATAAGCAAGACAATTAACAGAGAGACCAGGGAGTGTAGGGATGGGGACCCATCACCTGAGAGCAACATGCTTACAACTGTTATCTTGAAGTTCTAGGGTGTAGAGAGCCACAGAAACGGTTATGGTAGGCCGGATTTGGCCCACGGGCCTTGAGTTTGACACATGCGATCTAGTGGTACTAAAAGTAACAAAAGAAGAAAAAAAACAGCCAAATATGTCTGCAGTTTAGCTAACAGACTTTGGAATGGGTACATTTTGTCCTTGTCAAACCTGTTGAAGAGAACCAAACTAAATACTCTGAAACTCAAACAACTTACTGTATAACAGTTCATGCACCGCTAGTTGGCAGTGTAGTGCAAATATTGCATAACTTGCTGCTACCAATTGTTGAATTTAATTAGCGGATTAGAATTAGCTTCCCCTAATTTTCATAAGACATTAGTGCTTTTGAAATTGCGGACCTAAATAAATTAATTAGTGCTTTAGAAATAGCGGAACTAATTTTTGGATTAGCGTTGCCCACCACTGCTGGCTGTGATTATCATACCCACCACTGCACCCAGTATTCACTGGTTAACTGGACATCATTAACTTCACACAGACTCTTCCACTGGTACATTTTCATCTTTAAATCACTTCTTGGTCTGCTGCCCTCATACATCTCCTCCTACATGTCTCTGTGTGAGTGCAACTACAGCGTGCGCTCTTAGGACATGATTACCTGCAGTGTTCCCTCAATGAGAACTGAACTAGACAAAAGGGCCTTCTCCTACTCTGCTCCTGTTTCCTGGAATATCTTACAAAAAGATCTGAAGCTCTCGACCTTGACCTCTAAATGGTTTTAAGAATCTGTTGGACTCCTGGCAAGAACCAATGCAGATATGTTCCTGTTTTAGTTTTCTACATTTGCCTTATAAATGGGACCCTGTGTACATAATCTCATTTCATCACATGTACCACATGCGGTGCAAATGACAATAAAGATTCTCTGACTCTCTGACTCTGACTTTGACTCTCTGACTCTGATAATCTGTCTGTTTTTGCTACATTTTTTTGCCATCTTATTTTAATTTGTAAAAATAAAAAAATCTGTATGCCTTTTTTATAACTACTGTACCTATTGTTTGTGGGATTCCTGGTTTTTCTGTCTGTTTGTCACTCTTCATTCCACACCAATCACTCAACTCACCACACCTGCTGCCACTCTGAGGAGGACTACTGACTCACTTATTTAAGCAGCTGCCAGACACCTCTTCAGGGCTGGGACATCATCTTCCATTCGGACCTTCCATGGCCTGACTCCTCTGGTCTTCTCCAAGACTTTCTTCATCCACGGGTCTCTACCTCTGTGGATTATTAGATGTTCCATCGCCTCCTTCTTCATCTTCACCGTCTGGCTCAACCTGCTCCTCTCTCCAATGGGATCCTCTCACTCCACTTGCTGCAACCCCAAGAATCCCTCCTTCAAGTCTCCTCCAGAACACCTCCTGCAAAACAAAGTAAATTTCAATTCTTCAACTCAAGATTCAAAACCCATCATATCACCTACGGATATATACTCACCAACTCTCTCCCCTTCCTTTGCAGCTGCTCGAGTACTTTTTATCTGCATAAACATCACTTACCTTTTTATCCTGCTTTGTGTCCTTACTTCCTTGGTCTGCTATTTGAGGTCGACGTTAAAACCAAACCTGATTGTTGTCACTGTGGTCCATTGTTGAAATCAGGTCTCTTTAAATGAGTCCTCGAGGCTCAATGGGATTACCGGTCTAAATAAAGGTTGAATGAATATACTATTTTGTATTTATTTGTTAATTGTTAGGTTTCTTGATCTGGGACCTGAGACTAAATTTTGTACCATTAACATGCAAATATGAGCTGATACGACAATTTAAAAAATCCTTAAATTTATTAAAGTTTGTTGCCATCCTTCAGCTTTGCTGAATTAATCATAAGAATGTTGAATATTGGAGCACTTAATGTAAAAGTAGCGACTCACACTAGGATTATGCTCCTCCATTTGCAACTGAGTCCTGGACTTCTTAATAAACAGACCACAGTCTGTGAGCATCCACAACTTTTCCTCCTCCACCATAACCCTCAGCACTGGCTCCCCTCAGGGCTGTGTGCTGAGCCCCCTCCTGTTCACTCTGCTCACGTATGACTATGCACCTACCCATCCAGGCTGTCATATTGTAAAGATGATACAGTGGTGGTGGGAAGCATCAGAAACTATTTCGAGTCCAGCTACAGGCAGGAGGTGGAACACCTGGAGAGCTGGTGCAGGAAGAATAACCTTCACATCAGTGTGATGAAGGAGATGGTCATACTTAAGAAGGAACAAACTCAGCTGCCTCCCCACTGAATGTACGAGGGTCTGCAGTGGAAGTGGTCTCCAGTTAGAAGTACTTGGGTGTGCACTGTGGTGTAGTCTGCATTTTTGTAGTGGGTATACTGTGCTTAGAAACCAAAGTACAATGGTTAGTACAATGTAATTGTCAATTTATTTTGATTTTTAAGCATAATGAAAATTTCAAAATTTCTCAGATGCCATCCATCCATCCATCCATCCATCCATCTTCTTCCGCTTATCCGGGGTCGGGTCGCGGGGGTAGCAGCCTAAGTAGGGAGGCCCAGACTTCCCTCTCCCCAGCCACTTGGAGCAGTTCCTCCGGGGGAATCCCAAGGCGTTCCCAGGCCAGCCGAGAAACATAGTCCCTCCAGCGCGTCCTGGGTCTTCCTCTGGGTCTCCTCCCGGTGGGACATGCCCGGAACACCTCACCAGGGAGGCGTCCAGGAGGCATCCTAACCAGATGCCCGAGCCACCTCAACTGGCTCCTCTCGATGTGGAGAAGCAGCGGCTCTACTCCGAGTCCCTCCCGGATGACTGAGCTTCTCACCCTATCTCTAAGGGAGAGTCCAGCCACCCTGCGGAGAAAACTCATTTCAGCCGCTTGTATCCGAGATCTTGTTCTTTCGGTCATAACCCAAAGCTCATGACCATAGATGAGGGTGGGAACGTAGATCGATCGGTAAATTGAGAGCTTTGCCTTTTGACTCAGCTCTCTCTTCACCACGACAGACCGGTACAGCGCCCGCTTCACTGCGGACGCTGCACCTATCCGCCTATCGATCTCACGCTCCAGTTTTCCCTCATTCGTGAACAAGATCCCGAGATACTTAAACTCCTCCACTTGGGGCAGGACCTCCTCCCCGACCCGGAGAGGGCATGCTACCCTTTTCCGGCTCAAGACCATGGCCTCGGATTTGGAGGAACTGATCCTCATCCCGGCCGCATCACACTCGGCTGCAAACCGCTCCAGTGAAAGTTGTAAATCACGAACTGATGAAGCCAGTAGGACCACATCATCTGCAAAAAACAGAGAAGCGATTCTAAGGTCACCAAAACGGATCCTCTCAACACCTTGGCTGCGCCTAGAAATTCTGTCCATAAAAGTTATGAACAGAATCGGTGACAAAGGGCAACCTTGGCGGAGTCCAACTCTCACCGGAAACGAGCCTGACTTACTGCCGGCAATGCGGACCAAGCTCTGACACCGGTCGTACAGGGACCTAACAGCCCTTATCAAAGGGCCTGGTACCCCATACTCCCGGAGTACCCCCCACAGAACCCCCCGAGGGACGCGGTCGAATGCCTTCTCCAAGTCCACAAAGCACATGTAAACTGGTTGGGCAAACTCCCACGCACCCTCCAGGACCCTGCTGAGGGTGTAGAGCTGGTCCAGTGTTCCACGACCAGGACGAAAACCACACTGCTCCTCCTGAATCCGAGGTTCGACTATCCGACGGACCCTCCTCTCCAGAACCCCTGAATAGACCTTACCAGGGAGGCTTAAGAGTGTGATCCCCCTATAGTTGGAACACACCCTACGGTCCCCCTTTTTAAATAGGGGAACCACCACCCCAGTCTGCCAATCCAAGGGAACTGCCCCCGATGTCCACGCGATATTGCAGAGTCGCGTAAGCCAACACAACCCTACAACATCCAGAGCCCTAAGGAACTCCGGGCGAATCTCATCCACCCCCGGAGCCTTGCCACCGCGGAGCTTTTTAACCACCTCGGCGACCTCAGATGCTTATATCAGAATCAGCTTTATTGTAATTGCAACGAAGCACAACAAAATTACATTTCAGTACAGCCTGTGTGAGAGATACATAAACTAACAGACATGGGGAGACAGAGGTGACCGAGGCCTCGAGCGGCACAGCCCTTTTTTCAGGTAAGGAAAAAAAAAGAGGGGGGGGGGTGGAGTATGTGTACTCGCACTGTGTCCTAGATGGGAGACGGTATGAAAGTTAAAAAAAAAAAGACCTCAGCACATTGAACAGCAATATACGGATGACGTCATAATGCATTTATGCACGAGGAGGCCAACAAGGACAATGAGTTGTCCGTGGACATTGCCAGAAAGTTCCATAGTCCTGATAAAGATGACAGTATCTATCAGCCAGCTCAACTCTGACACAGATCCACAAATGTCCTTGGGAGAGAAGTGATGGGGGTGGGTGGAGCAGAGTTTCTCATTCACATAAACAACCAGAAGTTTGAGATAGTTTGGCCAATTCAAGGCTGAGTGGGGAAGCCAGATTCAGATTACATAGTTATTGTGGGTCAGGCAGACACTGCTTGAATTTCCATGTCTGCCTTCGAAGTTCTGCTGGTACGTCCCACTGGCGATTCCAAACAGCCAAATTTTGTGGTCACACCACCGAGCTTGTAGCTTCTTTAAGGTTGATTCCTTCCTGCCAGTGCATGCATACATACATACATACATACATACATACATACATATCTATATATATGTATACTATACGTATATATACACACTATATATGATTTTTAAAAATAATCTAGATTCTTAGTCCTGGCGATTCCGAATCGATTCTAAAAGCCCCAAAATCGATTTTAAAACTCGTTTTATTTTTTTCCGCTCCTACTCCTGAGCGTACTGCATATTACATTGTGTCCGTTAGCATGGAGGAGGGAGACAGCGCGATTCAACTCGCTCCTTCGTCTTTAAAAATAATTTCAGATCCTACATTGTTCTGGGAGAAGACAGAGCTTAACAAGAGAACGGCTGTTTGAAAGAAGTGTCAAAAAAATTACGGTACAGTATTTTGCAAATACGATAAAATGCGTGGAAGATGAAAGTGAAAGCAGCCGACCAGCGAAGTTTGCTGCAAATATTTCTCTCTCCATCTCCTGCTGTATCACAAAGGATTTACAAGCAGACAGCTCAGTAGACGTTAAGGGGTTTATTTTTATTTTTAATACGCTGGAAGCAACGTACTGTACTGTACGTTATTCCTTCATGTAGATAAAGGTCCAGACAGCTCCAGCATGAAACAAGAATAATGTGGGAGAAGCTCTGATGCAGCTCAAAGGTAACTTGTTTTCTCATATTATACTAAAACTTATAGACTAGTTGTACAACAAACGTAATGTAATTTGTCTTTTATAATAATAATAATAATAATGATTTCAATTTATAACGCACTTTTCATTAATGAAAATCTCAAAGTGCTACAAGGAACAACAGAATTAAATGTCAATAAAACAGATAATAAAACAATTAAAATCAATAACAGTATCAACTAAGATCAAAAGTAGAATCATGAGGAGGTAGAGTATGCTTGGTCGAAAAGAAAGGTCTTCAAGCCGCTCTTAAAGTCAACCACAGACTGTGGGGCTCTTAGACAGTCAGGAAGAGAGTTCCACAGGCGGGGGGCAGCCACACTGAAAGCCCGGTCTCCCATGGTCCTTAATTTGGTTCTCGGAATGTGAAGGAGATTGCTGTTCTGTGACCGCAGCGAACGGGTGGATGAGTATGGAATAAGAATATCCTTCAGATAATCTGGTGAAGTTCCGTGTAAGCATTGATGTGTAATGAGAGCAGTTTTGTACTGAATTCTGTAGGTGACAGGAAGCCAATGAAGGTTATGGAGAATGGGCGTAATATGTTCAAATTTACGAACTCTCAACAAGATCCTTGCTGCACTGTTTTGAATATATTGAAGTTTCTGAAGGTTTTTGCCAGGGATTCCAATAAACAGGGAGTTGCAGTAGTCGAGCCTGGAGGAGACAAAAGCATGGACGAGCTTCTCAGCATCGGAAAAAGTTAGGGATGGGCGAAGTCTGGAGATGTTTCGAAGATGGAAGAAGCAAGTTTTAAACAGATGCTTAATGTGATTTTCAAATGTAAGATTGGAGTCCATTTTTATTCCAAGATTAGTAACAGAGGTGGAGAGGGGGATGTCTTGTCCAGAAAAGGAAAGTGTTGTTATAGGAGATGTTTGTACCTGGTGAGGGGTGCCAATCAGTATGGCCTCAGTCTTGGAGCAGTTTAATTGAAGAAAGTTCTGATTCATCCATGCCCTAATTGCCTCCAGGCAGGCAGAGAGGGCAGTGAGTGAAGATGGAGATGACAAGGTGGAAGATGAGGATGCTCCAGTCCTGATGTAAAGCTGTGTATCGTCGGCATAACAGTGAAAAGAAATGTTGAACTGATTAATAATTTGACCTAAAGGCAGCATGTAAAGGGAAAACAGCAGGGGCCCCAGAACCGACCCCTGAGGGACACCACAGGAGACACAACCTTTTAACAGGTTAAGAGACCAGATGAGACAACGACTGGAGCCAGTTCTAAATTATACAATTTATGTTTATAAATTACAGTTCAGAAGAGATTTTAATGCAGGTTTGTACAGGTTTTGAAATTTTGTTAAATATTTACCAAATAATATGGTTAAAAAAAAAAACAGTGGACTGTATTTTATTTTGAGTTAAACCTAACGCGTCGCCGGCGACACGTTTTCACAAGCTAACTTTGCCTTACCGTAACTCTGCAAGGGTTTGCGCCATCAGAAAAATTCAGACGTTCTTTGAAAGACATAAAAGTGTGCTTTCAGGTGGTTTTAGTGGTATTACGGTATTCACCTTCCCCCAGCTGCAGGAAGCCCGCGAATGCAAGTCTTTTGTTCTATTTCATATTGGCTTCATACCTCTCCGCGTCAGCGTCATACTGAATAAACCTTTTAGTCCATGCCCACCTACAATGTGGGCTCGCACCGTGTCTACTTAACTCCACGACATGGAAGGAACTGCCTTTTCATCATTCAACGTATACTGAAGACCTGTGTCAACGAGAATGGAAAGAATGGAAAAAGTGTGCACGCAGTGCTGTGGAGAAACACTACAAGACTTCGACAAGCACCTCGTGTGCGTGCATTGCCTGGGGTCCCGACATGCGGAGCTGGACTACCCCTGCCGCATTTGTGCCAAATTACCCGCCGGCGAGCGGGAGCGTCGGGCCGCCCTGTTCAGGCTAGCCAAAAAAGGCGCGCGCCGCCGGAGGGACGAGTCTCCGGAGGGGGAGCGCCAGACCGCCCTGCTCGGGCCAGCCAAAACAGGCACGCGGTCACGGAGGGACGAGTCTCCGAATGTCCAGGCTGCACACTCGGAAGCGGGAGCCGAGTCGGACTGCTCAACCGACGGAGAGGAAGACAGCAGCGAGCTGAATGCGGCCCCTTCCCCTCTCGGCAGCATGGAGATTCTGGATGAGGAGAGCGTGGGCTCGGAGCCCCCCTCATGCCGAGGCCCGGGGCCACTCCGCTTCCCACACTGGGTGCGCTGCTGAACGAGCTACCGGCTATCATTAAAGAGGCCGCGGAAACAAAGGGACTGCCTGTCCCAGTGCAGCCACCGCCAAAGTCAGACGACCTGCAGGAAAGGTTTGGTACCGCCTCAACACGACGCCCAGACCCAACATGGCCGCGCTTTCCGGCCGTTTCGGCGCATTGGACAGAGGGCACAGCAAACCCTGCAAAAATTAAGGCCCCCCAGTCGGAGTTTGCGCCCATTACGAAGGTGGAAGGGTTCACCGAGCGGGGGTTCCCGTTGGTGCCCTCCCTGGAGCAGGGCCTGTCGGAGGTATTCGGGGCGAAGACGGCTAGACTGGACCAGAAGCCGGTCCCACCGGGAAAGCCGGATCAGACGGTTCTGCAGCTGGCAAACAGGGTTTTCCAGTGCTCCATACAGGCGGCCGCGGCAGATAACAACGTAGCTTTGCTTGCCTTTCACATTTCGAAACGTCTGGAAGAAGCAGACTTACCGGAGCCGCTGAAGAGCTCACTCTGCACGGCGGCAGACATCATTTTAAATCTGTGCGCCGCCTCCACCGCCTGCCTGTCGCGTTCGACAGGGTGGCTAACGATGATCCACCGTGCCACCTGGCTGCGTCAGGCGCCGGCTCTGCGGAGGCGCTGAAGAAGGAGCTGCTCCAAGGAGCATTCACGTCAGAAAACCTGTTCGGGGCGAACCTGAAGGACTTGCTGGACAAGTCTAAGAAGACGGAGGAGGTGTCGGAGATGGTGAGGAGCTTGATGGCGTCTCAGCAGCCTCCCCGCCGCTTCGACAGCTAGAGGGACCGGCGCCATCAGAGACAACAATTTAGGCGGTCCACAGCTGCAGCTACCTCCCACCGTGCAACCCCTCCCGACCCCCCCTCCAAACGGGGAACAGCGGTACCAGCACCGCAAGCCGCCAGCTACCCAGCGTTTCCAGAGGGGCCGCCATCAGGGGCAGAACTGGACCGGGCAAAAGCAGCTACAGTACCAGCAGCCACGCAGGCGAGAGCAGAGGAAGTGACGGGCTGAGGGGAGTGTGCATAACAGTTTGGTGTTTGATTATTGTTCAATAAAACACGAGAGTGAGCAGCAGAATGTGTTTTCTCATGTGTCGAGCTCGTCTGTGGGGTCATGTCGCCCTCTAGCGGCTCAGGTATGCACACTTCCCACCACTGATAAAAAACTGGTCTCCAATAAACATCTTTCATCAAAACAGAATTCGCCAAACAAGGTAATCAGTCACTCTGTTTTAAAACAAGAGATGTGTCGAGCTGCGCGGGTGGAGCAGGGCAAACCCCCTAGCCCCCGCTTAGAACAAAGAAATTAGCCACTAGGTCAGCCCACAAGCTGTACAGCGAGGGTCAAAACATCTCAGCAAAGCTTCATGTGTGTCGTGCTGCACGGGTGGAGGAGGGCAGAGCCCCCAGCTGAAACCAAAGAAATTAACCGCCGGGTCAGCACACAGACTGCCCGGCAAGGGTCATTTCATCCCAGCACAGTTTCATAAAACCAAGTGTTTCACATCCTCTAACGAACCCACAAGGCTGCAGCCGGGTCATCCGCGCTGCAGCTCTGAGTGCAGCATTAGAAAACACGTCTCACAGAGCGAACACGGGCCACCGCTAAAGCAGAGAGCAGTGTGCGGCGGAAGTGACGTTTTTCCGTGGCGTGGGTTTACCTCCACTACAGGCTCACAGAAGACTGGTAGTGCAGAGAAGGTCACGCGCCGGTCTGCGTGCAACAAAGACAACACCGCGCAGCAGCGTATTTTCTTTAGCTACGAGCCCACTAACAAAGCATGACGCTATGACATCATCAAGGCGCGCGCCGGCACGTAGCGCCCGGCCTCAGAGTTTGACAGCTGTCAACACAAACATGAAGACATTATGCAGCTCTGAGAAGCCAGACCGTCCCTTTCCAGCCAGGGCTCCCGTGGGCCACTCACGTGGTGGAGGTAGTTCCCTCGGAATGGTTAATGTCCATGTCGCGCACAAAGCATCACGTGCAGGCGAGCCCACTGTCAGAGAGACATGCCTAATGGAGGGAGCAGTGCACTCTCGACAAGTGGATGGACGCGCTCATCCGCAGAGGTTATGCGCTTCAATTTGCGGCAAAACCTCCTCCTTTCAGAGGAATATTAAAAACAGAGGTGACTGAATCAGAGCAGAGCTCCTCCCTGAGGACAGAGATCAAAGAGCTGCTGTCAAAGGGAGTGATTTCCAGAGTACCAGACGAGGAGAAAAACAGGATTTTACTCCCGTTATTTTCTCATCACGAATAAATCAGGCGTTTGGAGACCGATTCTCGATTTGTCGACGTTCAACAAATCGATCGGGAAGAGAGGGTTTTCACATGCTGACAATTTTATTGTTGTTGTGTATTTACTGATAGCTTTATTATGTTTAGTGGCACTAGATGCATTTTACTCTGTTTTTATTTTATTTTTTTAACTGTAAAGCACTTTGGCCGACTTCGGTTGTTTTTATGTGCTATATAAATAAAATTGACATTGACATTGACAATGAAACAGCTGTTGAAAATCATAAAACAGAACGATTTCTTCACCTCACTCGACCTGCGGGACGCTTATTGGCACATACCAATAGTTCCAAAACACAGGAAGTTCCAGCGCTTCTCCTTCGAGGAAGCTCAGTTCGAGTTCGAGAGCTTACCTTTCGGCTACTCCTTAGCACCACGCACTTTCACGAAGTGCATGGGGACCGCAATACAGCCGTTGCGCACAGCTGGAATGAGAATTTTCTTTTATCTCGACGATCTGCTTCTGTTAAGCAGCTCAAGAGAGGAAGCTGCAGCTCAAACCAAAGTTTTAGCGGAGCACTTGTTAAAACTGGGGTTTTCAATCAACTGGGAAAAGAGTTCCCCCCTCCCCAATCAAACGGTTGTTTATCTGGGGGTAGAACTCAACTTGTGCACAATGAGAGCTCGTCTGTCAGAGCAGAGGGCGTGCGACCTGTCAACTCAGCTGTCACGGGTCCGACCAGGAAGAATAGTGACAATGGCGACCATCATGCGTCTTCTCGGACTGATGGCAGCCAGTCACGTGGTCATGGAGATGGGTTTGTTGCATATGAGGATGCTGCAACGCTGGTTTGCCCGCCTGCACGTGGATCCGGTTCATCAAAAGAGGCAGATGATCAGGGTTCCCCGCTCCGTGGGAACTGATTTACGTCACTGGGGGAATCCTATGACGTTGTGAGAAGGAGTCTCCATGACCACACCTACGTCTCATGTTCCAGTCTTCACAGACGCGTCTCTGATGGGTTGGGGCGGCACATGTCAGGGGAAAACAATTGGAGCGAAGTGGCCAGAACACACTCGCCTCCATATAAACGTTCTGGAACTTCTGACAGTTTTCAAAGAAGTGTAGCATTTTGCTCCCCTGCTTCGAGGAAAACATGTACTGATTCAGACTGACAACAAGGTGGCAGCATCGTACATGAATCGACAGGGAGGCGTTCACTCAGCCAAACTGTTGGATGTGGCGAAGCAGCTCCTGCTCTGGGCTCACCATAATCTACGCTCTCTGCGAGCAGTGTATATTCCTGGTGTTCTGAACAGAGGAGCAGACATCAGGTCGAGGGGGAGCCACGTCAGGGAGACTGGGCTCTACACCCCGATATAATAACACAGATCTGGTCCAGGTTCGGTCAGCCGAGCGTGGACCTGTTTGCGGCACGGAAGAACGTGCAGTGTCCACTGTGGTTCTCTCTGAGCTCGAAAGACAACCCTCCCCTGGGAGTGGACGCTTTTGCGCACAGCTGGTGGCCAGAGAAGCTAGTATATGCATTCCCTCCCATCCCTCTTATCCCTCGTATCCTGGAGCAAGTCCAAAGGGAGAGGTTGTCAGTCATCCTGATAGCTCCAGAGCGCAAATACGTGCAATTGTTCCTGGTCCTCCAGTAGCTGTTGTGAGACGAACCTCTGCAGCTTCCGTGGAGGGAGGATGCGCTCCTGCAGGCAGGAGGGACGCACTTTCCAGAGATAGGCCAACCCCTGTGGGCTTGGAGGCTGAACGGAATCGTTTAGTTCGTTCGGGCCTGTCTCCAGCTGTGGTGCGCGGACTATCCAAGATGCACGAGCTACGTCTACAACAAAGGTGTACGCGTCAAAATGGGCAGCTTCCCAACGCTGGTGCGCTGAAAAAGGTGTCGACGCCACATCATGTGAGTTGGGCTGCGTGTTATCATTCCTGCAGCTGTTGTTAGAGAGGAATTTAGCTTACAGCACCATTAAAGTGTATGCTACAGCTATTTCCTAGTGTCACGAGGGTTTTGGTGACAGGACATTATTTAATCACCTGCTGTTGAAATAGTTTCTGCAAGGCGTGCGCAGACGTAAACCAGTGACGCGTGACCTCGCCCCTCAGTGGGACCTGCCCATGGTTTTACGCGCTTTGCTCTAAGCTCCCTTTGAACCCTTGAGCGAAGTGTCACTGAAGTTTCTGTCACTTAAAACTGCACTCTTGCTGGCGCTCACGTCAGCGAAGAGAGTGAGTGATTTATGTGCACTGTCTATGGCCCCATCATGTTTACAAATCCAACAAGATGGAAGCTCTGCCACTTTAAGGCCTAATCCGGCTTTTATGCCAAAATGCATAAACAGTAAGTTTAAATGAAGGCAAATTATCCTAAATGGGTTCTATCTTCCTCCTCACACTTCAGAAGAGGAGGCCAAACATCATTTGTTGTGCCCCGTCCGTGCACTAAAATGTAATGTGTCACGAACGGCCAGTCTACGCTAGTCCCAGAGTTTGTTCATCCACTAAAGGGACAGCTCTGTGGGGCGAGCTTTATCATCCCAGCGGCTCTCACACTGGCTGTGTGAAGCCATTTCAGAAACATACAGAACGTGTGGAGTAGAACCTCCTCAGACACTACGTGCTCATTCTACGCGGGCGATAGCGTCTTCTGTAGCTTTACATGGTGGGATGACAGTGAGTGATATTTGTTCGGCGGCCTCGTGGGCCACGCCCTGCTCGTTCATAAGATATTATCTTCGTGACATTTCGGGCTTTTCCATGACGGGGAGTTAAGGATTAGCAGGGTAAAGTTTTCATGTGGTGTTTCTGACACTCCATCTGCATATGGGCAGGATATGTGAGTGTTGCCATCAGTCTCAGGGCTTTGGGACTGAGGTTTGTTTTTATTGTTACTGACTTTTAAACCTGTCTGTACATAGTTCAGAAGCAGTTATGTTCCCCTGTTGGGGGTCACTGCCGAGGTCTTTTCTAACCTCTGGCGTTGTTGCAAATCATTAAAAATATATATATATATATGAACAGTGTTTGTGATGCTGCGGTGGCAGCTGTCACATGCCTGTCAGACTACAGTGCAGGCCTGCAGGCTCATCCACCAATCACCAGCACCCTCCTCTGGTGCGTTGTGACGTAGGATGTACGTGTGACGTACAAGGAAGGAGATGGGTTGCTATGTTTGGGTGATCAGGGGCCTCAGGCTTGGGCTGGACCCAGTGGGGCATGGACTATATCCTGCTTCGCCCTTTATCCAATAGGCGGAGCTAAAGGGCGGAAGCCAATACAAAATAGAATGTTGGTTACGTTCTGTAACCACAGATTCTATGAGTATTAGCGGAGCCCTTTAGCTGTGGGCCCCACTGGCTCTTGAACGGCTGAATGATGAGCTGTTCAAGGCAGTTCCTTCCGTGTGGTGGAGTTAAGTAGACACGGGGCGGACTCACACTGTAGGTGGGCGTGGACTAAAAGGTTTATTCAGTAAGATGCTGACGCGGAGAGGTATCCAATAGGCGGAGCTAAAGGGCTCCGCCAATACTCATAGAATCTGGGGTTACAGTACGTAACCAACGTTTCCCTCTTTTGCTTGAAGGAAGAGTACAGAGTGAGGAGTAAAACATGAGCGACAGAGCAGAAAATCAAGTAAAAATGCCAAACAAACGTCCTTCAAGGAATAAAAAGACACCAAGGAGATTCCTGGATGGCTTTGAATTTGGAGAAGGAGATTCAGTTTTTTCTTCAGAAGAAAGGTAACGTTTGATCAATTGAATAACTTTTTGAATTTTATTTCTGAATGAATGAGGCTTGTTACTCCATGGATAATAGTTTTTACTGGGTACACATAAATAATAGGATGTACTGTATTTATTGTTTTATTTTATATTTTATTTTGTTTTTGGAATAGTTTATCAAGTCTATAAGATATTATAATATTCATCAGTTTGTACTTTGTTTGTGTAGAAGTGCACTTTTGCGCACTATATATGAAAGTCTCAGTACAACAGCACCACACACCACATTGCTGTGACAAACTTAATATATATATATTTACTATTTTTAGAACATTTTCTGATGAAGAGCAGCTGGCTCCAAGGGGGAGAAGTGGAAGAGGCAGAATTCCTGCTGGAGGTCATGCTGGGAGTACGAGGCACCGCAGCCGTTCCCCACATCATCCAAGGTGGAAGACCCATGAAGAGCCTGATGAGCCAGGCTTTCAACCCCAAAGGTTCTTCCCCAAAAGAACCCCTGGTGTCCAACCCCCTCTAAATTTAGGAAATCCACCACCAGGCGAAATTTTTGAGTATTTCTTTGATATTGAAGTCCTCACATTACTTTGTGTTTACACTAACAAGGGGGCAGCCAGGAACCTGGCCAAAGGGAGGAAGTTCCTGGACTGAAGGAGAACTGAAGAAATGTATTGGCATGCTGCTATTCATGGCAATGAACCGCCTGCCAAGAATCACAGATTTTTGGCGTACTGGAAGTATTTTTAGTCTTCGAACACCAGCTACCATCATGTCCAGGGACAGGTTCTTGGCCATTTTTGCCAATGTTCAAATGAGTGACCCAGAGGAGGATCAGCTAAATGATAGCCTAAAGGGCACAGAAACCTATGACCCCATCCACCGAGTCAGGCCGCTGATGGAGATGATTGGGACAAGGTGCCGTGCACCACCCAAGATAGCACCTTGCAGTAGATGAGAGGATGGTTCCGACCAAGGCCAGGCTCAGTTTCAAACAGTACATGAAAGCCAAGCCAACAAAGTGGGGCCTGAAATTTTTTGTACTGGCTGATAAAAATGGTAACACTGTGGACTTCCAGCAGTATACTGGAAAGTCTAAATTTTCATCTGGAAAGGGGCTGTCATTTGATGTTGTGAGCACCTTAGTGAAGAAAGAGTACCTGGGATCTGGCTGTCTACACGGACAACTTTTACACCAGCCCTGTCCTCTACAAACACCTGAGGCAGCAGGGATTTGGCGCTTGTGGGACATACAAGCAGGGAAGAGTCAGTGTCCCCACCACCACTGAAAATGCCCTCAACAAAAGATCCCCACGAGGCAGCATCTGTTGGATCAGGGATGGGGAGCAGGGACGTGCNGAGCACCTCCCCTTTTGCTTTAAGCCCTCTGACACATACTGTAATAACATGTACTAAAATTATTTATTTTATTATTATTATTTTTGTATTTTGCCAGAAAAACAACATAATAAGCCCTCCGGTCACATACCAACACTACATTCCCCACAATGCAACAGTAGTAGTAGGGGTGGGGCCAATCCGATCCGGAGTAATAATGATGTGCATAGACATCAAGACCTGCCTCACATTCAAGAAATCCCTTTCAGTTTTCAGCCAGCTACAGCGTGTGGATTGAGTGAGTAGCACTTTAGCTAACAGCTAGCCAACTTTTCATCGTAACATGTCCGCTGTGTGGAAGTATTTTACACTAAACACTGCAAGACAGCAACGTGCAATGTCTGTAGAGCCATAGTGCCACATTAAACCATGATCAATTTAGTTTTACATTGGACATTTGTGCTCCGGGGCTTCAGCGGGACGCCACTCTCACTGAACCAAAACAGGGAGACCGACCGCGGCCAGCTGCGTCCAGTCCGACCCGCTGTCTGACCGTCTCGTAGGACTTTGAGATTTTCTTTAATGAAAAGTGCGTTATAAATTGAATTCATTATTATTATTATTATTAGCAGGGACAGACTGAGAGCGGCTGACCGAAATCAGAGCGCCCGCCCCGGATTGAACAATAAAAACAGACCGCTGAAGCCATGAAGCTCAAATGTTCACCGATAAGTTGTTAAACTTCATCATAATTAATGACCAACAGCTATCAGCTGCAGAAAATGAAGAAATTTGCAGCTTGATACTTGCAGCCAACAATCATAAAAAAACACATTAATTAAAAATCACAAGAAAACTGTGTTAAAAAAACATAAACAGCTACATTATAAAACAATGTATAAAATCAGGAACATGTCTGTGTTGATTTATGCCAAGAACGTAGCAGATGTAAAGCTATTTAATATTTTATTTAACCTATTTATTCATGCATTAAAAGAAGTAAGACAGAGTACATGTGTGTGAATGAGAGGGAGGAGGTGGAACAGTGAGGCTACAAGGGTCAGAGGTCACAAAGGTGCAGGACTTCAAGTACTTGGGGTCCACTGTCCAGGAAAATGGGGAATGTGGTAAAGAGGTGAAGAAGAGAGTCCAGGCAGGATGGAGTGATGGAGAAAAGTTTCAGGAGTGATTTGTGACAAAAAGGTGTCAGCAAAGGTCAAAGGTCAAGTTTACAAGACAGTGGTGAGACCAGCTATGTTGTATGGTCTGGAGACAGAGACATGGACAAAAAGACAGGAGACAGAGACATGGACAAAAAGACAGGAGACAGAGACATGGACAAAAAGACAGGAGACAGAGACATGGACAAAAAGACAGGAGACAGAGACATGGACAAAAAGACAGGAGACAGAGACATGGACAAAAAGACAGGAGACAGAGACATGGACAAAAAGACAGGAGACAGAGACATGGACAAAAAGACAGTCAAAAACTTTTGTTTAAAAAAACTTTTTTTTAAAATTAAATTGTAGGAGGTGGTGAAGAGACGACGCAGGAGACGGGATGTAGTTCTTCACTTTTAATCAACTCCTACTCAACTGGCGGGAAAACCACCCAACACCGCCTTATATACCAACACCACATCCGGTCCTCTGGACCTTCCACAATAAAAGCATCCTGTAACACATTCGGTAGAGCTGTCATAGGGCCGGAAATCCACGGCCCTACCCTACCCGAGCCCTTAGTTTAATTACCCAAGCCCGAGGGAGCCCGCTCATTTCCTAGAAATCACCGCCCGACCCGACCCTACCCGATTAAAAAAAAAAAAAAAAAAAACACTACGTTTATTTATTAAGCTTTATTAAGCGCTAAAAAGTGCACAACCTGGCTTGAATTATAACAGTAACAGTGATAAAGAACAATAAAAAGTATCACAAATATATTTATAAGAACTGCACAAAGATGAACAAAATAAAACGCGCATATATCAAGATGGCTTTGTTTGCGCCGGCCGGAGCGGCCGTCAGCTGCGCAGCCTCTTCAGCTGTGAACCTGCCAAATAAATCTGAAGCTTCAGGAAGTTCAGGTGCGGCAACTTGTTCCGCCGCAGATGAGAGCAGTGTGCGCCGCACACTGCTCTCGTCAGGTGCACGCTCAGCGTGCACCTGACGCACGTCAGCTGGTGAGCGGGGCTGAGTTGCGCAATTTAGTGGCTGCGCTGCGGTTTTCACCATCTAAATTCACTCTATTAATTATTTCCTCATCAGTAAACTTACTGCCTTATATTCTTTACAAGCAGATTAAAACAATTTTATATTGTGTGCATTTTTATTTAGTTTTGTTTGTGCTGTATGATTAAAAAAAACCACATCAAAGCCCGAGCCCGACCCGGCCCGCCAATCAAACGCAAAAATATGGCCCTACCCTACCCGAAGTCGGGTAGGGCTCGGGTAGGGTAGGGCTCGGGCGAAGAAACGACACCTCTAACATTCGGTCCACTGGGTGTGAGTAGAGCCCCCTAGTGGTCCACCACACACGCCCCCCCAGAACACCCAGTAAGGTCCATCACTAGTCCCGCATTTTAGGTTTGATTAAACGACCAGAACGGCTGAACCTGGGCCCTGCAGAACCAGTCTGATGAAGCGGAGGGCTACGAGGAGGGCCTGCAGAAGATTCGGGCTCCAATGGATGTTGAGAGTCTCTGGCAGGGGGACAGCAGTCCGTTAACAATGTGGATGGAGGTCTGCCCCTGCGAGGAGCCTGGGCCGTAACAACCTGATCATCTGACATAACATGAGCTGGTTTAAGCCTATCGATACAGACAGTCTCAGTACGACCCCCTAAATCTAAAAGGAAATGTTTTGGACCTGGTTGAAGAACCCGAAACGGTCCATCATACAAAGGCTGTAGTGGTGTCCTGTGTGCATTGTGTTTGACAAAAACAAATTTAGAGGACTCCAGACTCTTAGGGACAAATGACTGCGGTAAACAATGGTGTACCGGGCCGGGGACACGAAAAGGGGCCTCCTGAGGTGAAAAATGGAGCAACGGTGGAGCAAACTGTGGTGAGGGTACCTCAGGTAAAAACTCACCGGGGACGCGCACAGGTTGACCGAAAACCAGTTCAGCCGGGGAAGAGCTCAGGTCCTCTTTGGTTGCGGTACGTAAACCCAACAAAACCCAGGGAAGACGGTCAATCCAGTTGTCACCGGTCAATGCAGCACGCAGTGCAGCTTTCAATGATCTGTGAAACCGTTCACACAAACCATTAGCTTGGGGGTTGTAAGCGGTGGTCCTGTGAACGTTAGTCCCCAGACTCTTGGCCATGGTAGACCAAAGTTCAGAAACAAACTGCGGGCCCCGGTCTGATGTAATGTCTGAAGGGGGGCCAAAACGCGCCACCCAGGTAGACAAAAATGCCCGGGCCACCACTGCAGATGTCGTGGATGTCAAAGGAACCACCTCAGGCCACCTGGTGGTCCGGTCTATCATAGTCAGCAGATGAGTAAAACCTTGTGATGGAGGCAGAGGGCCCACCAGGTCTACGTGCACATGATCAAACCGCCGACCTGGGATGGAGAAGGGTTCCAAAGGTGCTTTGGTGTGCCTGTTAACCTTAGCGCGCTGGCATGGGACACACGCTGCTGCCCACTCCTTAACTGCTTTACGCAGACCGGGCCAAACAAACTTTGAACTGACCAGTTTCACCGAGGCTCTAACACCTGGATGAGAAAGGGAATGTAAGGAGTCAAAAACGCGGCGTCGCCATGAAACTGGAACCAGGGGGCGGGGCCTGCCAGTAGAAACATCACAGAGCAGGAGGGGACCTCCGTCATTCACCTGCCGTTCCTCCAACTCGAGGCCCGTGGGCCCGGACTGGAGCTCGAGTATTTCTGCGTCGCTACGTTGGTCCGCAGCCATAGCAGAAAAATCGATGCCAACGTATACGGGAGAGATCAGCACCCGGGAGAGACAGTCGGCCACCACGTTGGATTTTCCAGCCACATGCTGAATGTCTGTAGTAAATTCAGACACCGCTGCGAGGTGGCGTTGCTGGCGAGCAGACCAGGGGTCAGAAATTTTTGACATCGCAAACACCAAGGGTTTGTGGTCAACATATGCAGTGAACCGGCGGCCCTCCAGGAAAAACCTGAAATGGCGTGTGGCCAGGTAAAGCGCCAGCAACTCTCTGTCAAAAACACTGTATTTCAGCTCATTGTCCCGTAGCGTACGGCTGAAAAATGCAAGCGGCTGCCAAACCCCGGAAACCTGCTGTTCTAACACAGCCCCCACCGCAACATCAGATGCGTCGGTTGTTAAAGCTATTTGCGCCGCTGGGGATGGATGGGCCAAAAGGGCAGCAGTGGCCAGTGCAGCTTTAGCATCACCAAATGCCTGTAGGCGTTCTGGTGTCCAGTCCACGCTGTCGTTGGGCTTTTTCTTTTTCAGCGCTCCATAGAGCGGACGCAGCAGTTGTGCTGCCCTGGGGAGGAAACGGTTATAGAAGTTAACCATTCCCAAAAATTCTTGTAGCGCTTTAACAGACTGGGGCTGTGGGAAATCGGACACCGCCTGCACTTTGTTTGGTAACGGGACGGCACCACTGGCAGAAATGCGGTGGCCCAAAAAGTCAATGACTGGCAGCCCAAACTGGCATTTCGCTGTATTTACAATCAGGCCATGTGCTGCCAGGCGCTGAAAAACCTCACGGAGGTGGGACAAGTGCTGCTCAGCCGAGCTGCTAGCCACCAGGACGTCATCCAGGTACACAAATACGAAGGACAGACCCCTTAGGACTGAATCCATCAACCGCTGAAATGTTTGTGCTGCACCTTTAAGACCAAAAGGCATGCGCAAAAACTCAAAAAGGCCGAAAGGCGTGATAACAGCGGTCTTAGGGACATCCTCCACATGCACAGGAACCTGGTGGTACCCCCGTACTAAATCTACTTTAGAAAAAATGGAGGTCCCAGCCAGGTGCACTGAAAAATCCTGGATGTGGGGGATGGGATAACGATCGTTCTCTGTGATGTTATTAAGGCGGCGGAAATCCCCACATGGCCGCCATTTGCCATCTGCCTTGGGCACCATGTGGAGGGGGGAGGCCCACGGACTGTTTGAGCGTTGCACGATGCCTAAACGCTCCATGTTAGCAAACTCTTCCTGTGCTATTGCTAGCTTAGTAGCATCAAGGCGGCGTGCACGTGCGAACACCGGGGGGCCCGTTGTGGGAATATAATGTTCGACCCCATGTTTTGTGTTTGTGTTTGCAAAATCAGGAACAGTCAGCGAGGGGAATTCAGACAATAAACGCTGAAACACATTACCCGAAGCTAAAAAGTTAGCATGCATTAAAGGCCCAGCTCCTCGCGTCTCACAAGGCAGTGACGAAAAAGACACAGCGTCGATCAAACGTCTGTTAGCTAAATCAACCAGGAGCCCGTGAGCACAAAGAAAATCAGCCCCTAAAATAGGGACTGAGCTAGCAGCTACCACAAAGTTCCACTGGAAGTCCCGTTCATGGAAACGAACAGTCACCAACCTTTCGCCAAACGTCTTGATGGGATAGCCGTTAGCCGCGGTTAGCTGCGGCCCGCAGCCTTCTGCTAACCTGTCGGAGCCAGTCGGGGGAACGAGGCTCTTCTGCGAGCCGGAGTCCACCAGGAACCGCCTCCCCGACCTCGAGTCTTCGATGAAAAGCAGCCTTTCCTTGTCGCCAACGGCCGCGACTGCTAGCGGGCGCTGGCGTACTCGTTTCCCTGCGGCTTGAAACTGCACGGTGGGACACACCGTCGTGCTTTGGCGCCAAAACGCTGGTGGAAGAAACAAAAGGCAGCTCCTGACCGCCTGCGGGCGACTCCTGCTACGACCACTGGCTCGTCCGGCGCTGAGGGCGATGCTTGAAGCTCGGGCGCCGCTGGAGATCCGGGGACCGCCGCTTGGACCGCGAACGTCCTCGCAGCCAGCAGGATGCGGTCGGCTTCGCGGGCCAGCGAGCGGTAATCCTTCTGCTGCAGAAACGAGGAGTTGGCCAGGGCTGTGCGCACTGGAGCCGGCGGAGGAAGAGGTGGAGAAAAAGAAACTCACAGTCTGTTGATCCCCTGAAAGACAACATGCCTTCCATGAGCTCGAGAGCTGTGCCGTCGCCCAAATCGGAGAGAGAAAACAGTTTCTCGGCGCGCTCCGCGTCTGAGAGCGTGTAACGCTGCAGAAGGAGCTCCTTGAGGGCGTCGTATTTTCCCTGTGCAGGAGGGTCTTCGAGCAGGCTCATTACCCGCTGGGTGGACAATGGGTCCAGTGAAGCGACCACATGGTGGTATTTGGTGTCGTCTGCAGAGATCCCGCGAAGAGCGAACTGTGATTCGACGTGGGCGAACCACGACCGAGGTGCGTGCAGCCAGAAGTCCGGGATTTTAACGGCCACCGCAAAAGCGAGCGGGGCCGCCGGTGGGGGTTCCACAACCGCGGACAGCTGAGGAGAGCTGGCTGGACCTTCAGATGTCGTCATATTCAGTTCACGTAGGTCACCAGTGTAGGAGGTGGTGAAGAGACGACACAGGAGACGGGATGTAGTTCTTCACTTTTAATCAACTCCTACTCAACTGGCGGGAAAACCACCCAACACCGCCTTATATACCAACACAACATCCGGTCCTCTGGACCTTTCACAATAAAAGCATCCTGTAACACATTCGGTCCACTGGGTGTGAGTAGAGCCCCCTAGTGGTCCACCACAAAATAACAAATTTTTCTCTCGTGAACTTAAAAAGTTATTTGCAAAACATAAACTTTTATTTGCACACATCAGAAATCTTTTTGTTGTTGTTGCTATTTTAGGCTCTGCCCACGACATCATGTGAGAATCGCAAGCAAAACTTTGAATGACAAACAAAAACTTAGAATAGCAAGCAAAGATTTCTGACATGAGCAAATAATTTTTTTCATTTCATGAGACATTTTTAAGCAAAACTTTTGTTAAAAAAATTACAATTCAAAATGTCTTGATCACAATTTTATTTTATGTAATTGAGGTTAGTTTTTTTATATACTTGATTTTATCCCTTGTTTTATTTTTTATTTTTTTAAGCAGGCCTATTCTGCTTTCACATGATTCTGTCTTTAATCTTAGTTGATATCATTATTGATTTTATCCCTTGTTTTATTGTTGTAGCACTTTGAGATTTTTATTAATGAAAAGTGCGGTATAAATTGAATTTATTATTATTATTATTATATAATAATTGTGAAACAAATTGAACTCTATAGCAGAGGTCCCATTTTCATAATTGTATAGATTACAGTACACTAAAAAGTTGCACTGTGCCTTTGTTTTTCAATTTTGTAATTTATCGTTGTTTATTAAACTCTGAAAGCTGTGACTTTGTTAATATTCTGTCCTAAAATGCGGTTATGTGCCCCCCCTTTTTTTGGAGCACCTGCCCCTTTAGTGGGCTCTGCACGTCCCTGATGGGGAGCTTCTCTTTGTGAAATGGACACCAGGGAGGTCTCGATGTGCTCCACCATCCACCCTGTGTACACTGGAGACTCTGTTCAGCGCTGGCAGAAGTCGCCTGATGGGACAGTACAGAGGATCGCTGTCCACAGGCCCACTGCTGTACAGAATACAACAAATACATGGGAGGGGTGGACACATTGGACCAAATGATTGGGACACATTCCATCCACCGCAAACAAAGCGGTGGTCCACCACTGTGCTCCAGCATTTGGTAGACATTGCTGTGACCAACTCATTTGTGATTCATAAGGACCAATGTGTCACAATGAGAAGATGAAGACCCGCCAGTTTCCAGGAAGAGCTGGCAGCACACCTCCTAGGTGTTCCTCTTCATAATGAGCCACAAAAAGATCCTGTGGAACATCTAGCAGCCCCATGCAGCAACGAGCAGGCAATGTCTCAGAGAGCCAGCACGGAGGTGTGAGGTCTGTGATGTGGGCTTGTGCCTTCAGCTGGACAGAAACTGCTTCAGGGAATACCACCTAGGCTCAGAACAATAAGGAGAGGGGAAAAATCGCCTGTAAATAGTTTGAATGGTTAGTCTGTTTCTTATTTGTAATATGTGAGAATAAAAAAAATGTTGAAATTGATATGTGAAGCAAAATCTGAACTCCATGTTCAAAAACAGTGTTTTATTTGTATAAAATCTCTAAAATCTAATATCGCTTTTTGTTTTTTCTTGATGTTAAACAGTTTTAATAGTGGTTTAGTATCAAGTATAATGTAAAATAATGCCAGATATTGAAAGTTCTACATATTCTGGAAAAATATGCTGAAGCACTTGGCCATAGGACATTTTCTTCCTATTTTCTAGTGAAAAACAAGTAAAAAATGCCAGGCGGAAATTTGAGACTTAGGTGTAAATGAATGCAGTATGGTAGGCTGAAGTCTGTTTACTTTGTATTTATATAGGCTATTTTGAATTATTTGTCTGTGATGGACTGGCGACCTGTCCAGGTGTCCCCCGCCTCTCGCACACTGATGACTGGACACCACCCCAGTGACTCGAAAAGGAAGAAGTGGGTAAAGATGATGGATGAATTATTTGTTCCTAGATTTTTATTTTAATGTTTGAGAAATCCAGGCAACTAAGCTAATACTGGTAATTTAACTTACAGAATGTTATCATTGCATTCACTCATTCTCACTCAGTTCAACTGTCCAGATGAACTGAGTGAGAATGAGCGGATTTGATACCTGGACTATTGAGCATGAACTTTCTTATCATTGCATTCAGTTTTTATTCACAATTTGTTTAGTGTCCCAACTTTTTTGGAATCTGTTTTGTACACTACACCACTTTAGTGCACCTGAACAACCTCAGCTGGAGCAACAACACCACCAGCCTGATCAAGAAAGGTCATCAGAGACTCTATACTTCCTCAGACGGCTGAGACAAGCTGGTCTGAGCAGCCCAGTCCTCACCTCCTTCTACAGGTGTGCAGTGGAGAGTGTCCTGTGCTCAAGGGCGTAGATTTCATCTCATTATTGGGGGGGACCATAAACAGGGAAATTTTTTAAGAGCAATTTTGGGGGGGTCGGCAAAGTTACAGTGAAATGTAATGCAAAATGTACAGAGGGAAGTTTATCCAAACTGCATGCATATACTATGCAGAATAATCAACAATAATATTGATTTAAATGGCATGTATTTTATTTAGTAGTCTTAATACTACTATTAATCAGTACAACAGTGATACTCATTACTCTTGTTAAAAAATGTAATGTGTTCAATCTGCAGTACAATAGACGACAAATAATGACAAGTGGCAAAATGAGAATTTTGCAAAATAGGTCCCCTCTAAATATTGTTTAAATTTCAGTTTGGCTTGTATTCATAGATTGCTGTGGTCAGTGTCACTGATAATCTGGTACAACATCTTCCCAAAATCTTAATGCTTAAAAAGAAAACAGTTTTCAAGGAGAAGAAATACTTTAATGCAGGGGTCACCAAACTTTTTGAGACTGAGAGCTACTTCAGTGGAACCAAGAGGCACAAAGGTCCACTTGTTCGTTCCAAACAAATTTGCATGGTTCAACTTTAATCATAGTATTAATAATAATACATTTACATACATGTGAATATATGACTGCCTGATCACATCTGATCTGGTCTGTATTATTAAAGACTCCACACAATGCTTTAGCTTGGTAAATATGATCAATTATTATTGATAATTACCAGTAGTGATTAGAACTCTCAATCAAGAACTTGAGTCCTCAGTTTGAATAATGTTTTGGTTCTTCTGTGCAAATGTAAATTGTTCTTAGCTTTGACTGGGAGTGTGGATGGTTGTTTGTCTCTTTGTCTGTCTCTGTGATGGACTGGAGACCTGTCCTGGGTGTCTCTGGTGACCTGTCCTGGGTGTCCCTGCCTTCACCCAAAAGCAGCTGAGATTGGTTCCAGTCCTAAACAAGGGGGCATAATGGATTACTTATTAACTGATATTTAAACATAAACACTATTTCTTTTATGTTAAACTCAGTTTGTAACATTTGAAATTCGTTGTATTTTATAAATATTTTATTAACTGTTTTGTAGAAATGAACACGTTTGTAAC
>JBBPBX010019538.1:0-15607 GCA_038048925.1 Garcialebias charrua | reverse complement strand
TTTATTATTTTAGCCTGGGACCCTTCATGTGTTTTGATACAGATGTTTCCATTTCTTGTCCATGTTGATGCTATTTTTTTCAGTTTTTTTAACAACCTTGTCTCACGTGCAATATTTCCTTCTTTTTTTTTTTTGTTAGATGGAGCTTAAATGGTAAATAAAGCTTACTTATATAGCACTTTCCAGCCCCCTATGAGGGGCCCCAAAGTGCTTCACAGTACCAGCCATCCACCCATTCATACACACATTCATACACCGGTAGCGGCAGACTGCCATGCAAGGCGCTTTCCAGTCCTACCGGGAGCAACTCGGGGTTAAGTGTCTTGCCCAGGGACACAACGAGGTATGCAGTGACCGGGGATCAAACCCGAGACCTTCTGGTCCTGAGCCGGCTGCCTCTACACCATCTTGTCCCCTCATGATGTTCATTTATGTAAACGTTAGTTCCGTTCAGTTTCTTTGTTTGCATTATTACCTTGTTTCTTGACTTCCTGCTAATGAACCTTTGAATTTTTATGATTTACTGGGCAGGGTGTGACAGATTGAAATGTCCTCTTGTATTATGTCAATGTTCCTGCCCTGTATAGAAGAAACTATTTGCTCCTCCAAAGTCTGTAGTCTTTTTTTTCCAAAGGGAATAGATTAATCTCAGATTTTATCAGTTTCAAATACAAAACACAAGAATAATGTTTGTTTAAAGTGAGGTGAACTCTTTTGTTTGTTTGAGCTGAGGTGATGTCTTTCTGAGGTGAGGTGTTCCCCTACTACATCATGTACTGTTCCTCTTCAAGATGCCTCTCTTCCATTTTTAGAGGTGCCCGCCACTCTCATCTTAACTCCTCCATCCATTACGGTGGCCCAGGTGACCAGGGAGCTACGACGTCTCCATTCGAAGAAGGCTGCAGGTCCGGACCAGGTCAGCCCGGGCCTCTTGACAGCCTGTGCTGAGGAGCTGGGTGAACCCTACAGCAGGTCTTCACCTTGGCTGGGGAGAGTTCCTTCACTGTGGAAAACATCCTGCATCGTTCCAGACCCAACCCCGGGAGCTTAACGACTACAGGCCAGTTGCACTCACATCATGTGATGAAAACACTGGAGCGACTGGTCCTTCAGCTTATTCATCCTCAAGTGTTGGTGGTTAGAGACCCCCTTACATTTGCTTACAAAGAGAAGATGGATGTTGAGGATGCTGCTATCTACCTCCTGCATCGTGCCCTCGCATACCTTGATGGTGAGGATGCTATTCTTTGACTTCTCCAGTGCTTTTAATACAATCGATCCCAGCCTTCTCCAAGAGAAACCTAACATCATGTCTGTGGACGCCCACCTGCTGCGCTGGATATCAGACTATCTGACCAACAGGCCCCAGTTTGTCCGAGTTGGGGGTTGTAGGTCCTCAACATTGACCAGCAGTACTGGAGCACCTCAGGGTACAGTACTTTCGCCCTTCCTCTTCACTCTCTACACCACTGACTTTCAGTGCAACTCTGATACATGCCACATGCAGAAGTTCTCTGATGACACTGCTATTGTGGCATGTATTAGGGTGGGGGAGGACAGGGGCCTGGTGAAGGACTTTGTTGGGTGGTCCCATCAGAACCAGCTTTTCTGAATACCACTAAAACCGAAGAAGTGGTGCTGGATTTCCGCAGAGCTCCACCCCTTTTCCAGTCCATCGTTATTGATGGATCGGAAGTTGAGGTGGTCTCAGCCTATAAGTATCTGGGGCTACAGCTGGACAACAAGTCGAGCTGGACTGCTAATATGGATGCTGTGTACAAGAAGGGGCAGAGCAGAATGTACTTTCTCAGAAGGCTGGCCTCTTTCAGAGTCTGTTCTAAGTTATTGCATGTGTTCTACCAATCCATTGGGTCCAGTATACTTTTTTTGGTGTTGTGTGTTAGGGGGGCTAGGAAGATGGACATCCGAAGGCTGAATTGGCTCAATCTCTGTGGTAGGACTGGGCCTTGACTCTGTGGAAAAGGTGGTGGAGCAGAGGACGTGCTCCAAGATCAGGGTGATCATGTCCAATCAGGACCGTCCCTTGATCTCTGTCTTCTCTAACCAGCGAAGTCATTGAGCTCCAGACTCCGTTCTTTAAGACACAGGTCAGCTGGACACAGGTCAGCTGGACACAGGTCCGCTGGACACAGGTCCGCCGGACACAGAGGTCCGCTGGACACAGGTCCGCTGGACACAGAGGTCCGCTGGACACAGAGGTCCGCTGGACACAGGTCAGCTGGACACAGGTCCGCTGGACACAGGTCAGCTGGACACAGGTCAGCTGGACACAGAGGTCCGCTGGACACAGAGGTCCGCTGGACACAGAGGTCCGCTGGACACAGGTCCGCTGGACACAGAGGTCCGCTGGACACAGAGGTCCGCTGGACACAGGTCCGCTGGACACAGGTCAGCTGGACACAGGTCCGCTGGACACAGAGGTCCGCTGGACACAGAGGTCCGCTGGACACAGGTCCGCTGGACACAGGTCCTGGACACAGGTCCGCTGGACACAGAGGTCCGCTGGACACAGAGGTCCGCTGGACACAGGTCAGCTGGACACAGGTCAGCTGGACACAGGTCCGCTGGACACAGAGGTCCGCTGGACACAGAGGTCGGACACAGGTCCGCTGGACACAGAGGTCCGCTGGACACAGGTCAGCTGGACACAGGTCCGCTGGACACAGAGGTCCGCTGGACACAGGTCCGCTGGACACAGGTCCGCTGGACACAGAGGTCCGCTGGACACAGAGGTCCGCTGGACACAGGTCCGCTGGACACAGGTCAGCTGGACACAGGTCCGCTGGACACAGGTCCGCTGGACACAGGTCAGCTGGACACAGGTCAGCTGGACACAGGTCAGCTGGACACAGGTCAGCTGGACACAGGTCCGCTGGACACAGGTCAGCTGGACACAGGTCCGCTGGACACAGGTCCGCTGGACACAGGTCCGCTGGACACAGGTCCGCTGGACACAGGTCCGCTGGACACAGGTCCGCTGGACACAGAGGTCCGCTGGACACAGGTCAGCTGGACACAGGTCAGCTGGACACAGGTCCGCTGGACACAGGTCCGCTGGACACAGGTCCGCTGGACACAGGTCCGCTGGACACAGGTCAGCTGGACACAGGTCCGCTGGACACAGGTCCGCTGGACACAGGTCCGCTGGACACAGGTCCGCTGGACACAGGTCCGCTGGACACAGGTCCGCTGGACACAGGTCCGCTGGACACACAGGTCCGCTGGACACAGGTCCGCTGGACACAGGTCCGCTGGACACAGGTCCGCTGGACAGAGGTCCGCTGGACACAGGTCCGCTGGACACAGGTCCGCTGGACACAGGTCCGCTGGACACAGGTCCGCTGGACACAGGTCCGCTGGACACAGGTCCGCTGGACACAGGTCCGCTGGACACAGGTCCGCTGGACACAGGTCCGCTGGACACAGGTCCGCTGGACACAGGTCCGCTGGACACAGGTCCGCTGGACACAGGTCCGCTGGACACAGGTCCGCTGGACACAGGTCCGCTGGACACAGGTCCGCTGGACACAGGTCCGCTGGACACAGGTCCGCTGGACACAGGTCCGCTGGACACAGGTCCGCTGGACACAGGTCCGCTGGACACAGGTCCGCTGGACACACAGGTCCGCTGGACACAGGTCAGCTGGACACAGGTCCGCTGGACACAGGTCCGCTGGACACAGGTCCGCTGGACACAGGTCCGCTGGACACAGGTCCGCTGGACACAGGTCCGCTGGACACAGAGGTCCGCTGGACACAGGTCCGCTGGACACAGGTCCGCTGGACACAGAGGTCCGCTGGACACAGGTCCGCTGGACACAGAGTCCGCTGGACACAGGTCCGCTGGACACAGGTCCGCTGGACACAGAGGTCCGCTGGACACAGGTCCGCTGGACACAGGTCCGCTGGACACAGGTCCGCTGGACACAGAGGTCCGCTGGACACAGGTCAGCTGGACACAGGTCAGCTGGACACAGGTCCGCTGGACACAGGTCAGCTGGACACAGGTCCGCTGGACACAGGTCCGCTGGACACAGGTCCGCTGGACACACAGGTCCGCTGGACACAGGTCAGCTGGACACAGGTCCGCTGGACACAGAGGTCCGCTGGACACAGGTCCGCTGGACACAGGTCCGCTGGACACAGGTCCGCTGGACACAGGTCCGCTGGACACAGGTCCGCTGGACACAGAGGTCCGCTGGACACAGGTCCGCTGGACACAGGTCCGCTGGACACAGGTCCGCTGGACACAGGTCCGCTGGACACAGGTCCGCTGGACACAGGTCCGCTGGACACAGAGGTCCGCTGGACACAGGTCGCTGGACACAGGTCCGCTGGACACAGGTCCGCTGGACACAGGTCCGCTGGACACAGGTCCGCTGGACACAGGTCCGCTGGACACAGAGGTCCGCTGGACACAGGTCCGCTGGACACAGGTCCGCTGGACACAGAGGTCCGCTGGACACAGGTCCGCTGGACACATGAGGTCCGCTGGACACACAGGTCCGCTGGACACAGAGGTCCGCTGGACACAGGTCAGCTGGACACAGAGGTCCGCTGGACACAGGTCCGCTGGACACAGGTCCGCTGGACACAGGTCAGCTGGACACAGGTCAGCTGGACACAGGTCCGCTGGACACAGAGGTCAGCTGGACACAGGTCAGCTGGACACAGGACATAGGTCCGCTGGACACAGAGGTCCGCTGGACACAGGTCCGCTGGACACAGAGGTCCGCTGGACACAGAGGTCCGCTGGACACAGAGGTCCGCTGGACACAGGTCAGCTGGACACAGAGGTCCGCTGGACACAGGTCCGCTGGACACAGGTCCGCTGGACACAGGTCCGCTGGACACAGGTCATCTGGACACAGGTCCGCTGGACACAGAGGTCTGGACACAGGTCCGCTGGACACAGAGGTCCGCTGGACACAGGTCCGCTGGACACAGGTCCGCTGGACACAGAGGTCCGCTGGACACAGGTCCGCTGGACACAGGTCCGCTGGACACAGAGGTCCGCTGGACACAGGTCCGCTGGACACAGGTCCGCTGGACACAGAGGTCCGCTGGACACAGGTCCGCTGGACACAGGTCCGCTGGACACAGAGGTCCGCTGGACACAGGTCCGCTGGACACAGGTCCGCTGGACACAGAGGTCCGCTGGACACAGGTCCGCTGGACACAGGTCCGCTGGACACAGAGGTCCGCTGGACACAGGTCCGCTGGACACAGGTCCGCTGGACACAGAGGTCCGCTGGACACAGGTCCGCTGGACACAGGTCCGCTGGACACAGAGGTCCGCTGGACACAGAGGTCCGCTGGACACAGGTCCGCTGGACACAGAGGTCAACTGGACACAGGTCCGCTGGACACAGGTCCGCTGGACACAGGTCAGCTGGACACAGAGGTCCGCTGGACACAGAGGTCCGCTGGACACACAGGTCCGCTGGACACAGGTCCGCTGGACACAGAGGTCAGCTGGACACAGGTCCGCTGGACACAGAGGTCAACTGGACACAGGTCCGCTGGACACAGAGGTCAACTGGACACAGGTCCGCTGGACACAGAGGTCTGGACACAGGTCCGCTGGACACAGGTCCGCTGGACACAGAGGTCCGCTGGACACAGGTCCGCTGGACACAGAGGTCCGTTGGACACAGGTCCGCTGGACACAGGTCCGCTGGACACATGAGGTCCGTTGGACACAGAGGTCCTCTGGACACAGGTCCTCTGGACACAGAGGTCCTCTGGACACAGAGGTCCGTTGGACACAGGTCCTCTGGACACAGAGGTCCTCTGGACACAGAGGTCCGTTGGACACAGGTCCTGGACACAGAGGTCCTCTGGACACAGGTCCTCTGGACACAGAGGTCCTCTGGACACAGAGGTCCGTTGGACACAGGTCCGCTGGACACAGAGGTCCGCTGGACACAGGTAAGCTGGACACAGGTCCGCTGGACACAGAGGTCCGCTGGACACAGGTCCGCTGGACACAGGTCCGCTGGACACAGAGGTCCGCTGGACACAGGTCAGCTGGACACAGGTCCGCTGGACACAGAGGTCCGCTGGACACAGGTCCGCTGGACACAGGTCCGCTGGACACAGAGGTCCGCTGGACACAGGTCCGCTGGACACATGAGGTCCGCTGGACACACAGGTCCGCTGGACACAGAGGTCCGCTGGACACAGGTCAGCTGGACACAGAGGTCCGCTGGACACAGGTCCGCTGGACACAGAGGTCCGCTGGACACAGGTCCGCTGGACACAGAGGTCCGCTGGACACAGGTCCGCTGGACACAGAGGTCCGCTGGACACAGTCAGCTGGACACAGGTCCGCTGGACACAGGTCAGCTGGACACAGAGGTCCGCTGGACACAGGTCCGCTGGACACAGAGGTCCGCTGGACACAGAGGTCCGCTGGACACAGAGGTCAGCTGGACACAGGTCAGCTGGACACAGAGGTCCGCTGGACACAGGTCCGCTGGACACAGAGGTCCGCTGGACACAGGTCCGCTGGACACAGAGGTCAGCTGGACACAGAGGTCCGCTGGACACAGAGGTCAGCTGGACACAGAGGTCCTCTGGACACAGGTCCGTTGGACACAGAGGTCCGCTGGACACAGAGGTCCGCTGGACACAGAGGTCAGCTGGACACAGAGGTCCGCTGGACACAGGTCCGCTGGACACAGAGGTCCGCTGGACACAGGTCCGCTGGACACAGGTCCGCTGGACACAGAGGTCCGCTGGACACAGGTCAGCTGGACACAGGTCCGCTGGACACAGAGGTCCGCTGGACACAGGTCCGCTGGACACAGAGGTCCGCTGGACACAAGGTCCGCTGGACACAGGTCCGCTGGACACAGAGGTCCGCTGGACACAGGTCCGCTGGACACAGAGGTCCGCTGGACACAGGTCCGCTGGACACAGGTCCGCTGGACACAGAGGTCCGCTGGACACAGAGGTCCGCTGGACACAGGTCCGCTGGACACAGAGGTCCGCTGGACACAGGTCCGCTGGACACAGAGGTCCGCTGGACACAGGTCAGCTGGACACAGGTCCGCTGGACACAGAGGTCCGCTGGACACAGGTCCGCTGGACACAGGTCCGCTGGACACAGAGGTCCGCTGGACACAGAGGTCCGCTGGACACAGAGGTCCGCTGGACACAGGTCCGCTGGACACAGAGGTCCGCTGGACACAGGTCCGCTGGACACAGAGGTCCGCTGGACACAGGTCAGCTGGACACAGAGGTCCGCTGGACACAGGTCAGCTGGACACAGGTCAGCTGGACACAGGTCCGCTGGACACAGGTCAGCTGGACACAGGTCAGCTGGACACAGAGGTCCGCTGGACACAGAGGTCAGCTGGACACAGAGGTCCGCTGGACACAGGTCCGCTGGACACAGAGGTCCGCTGGACACAGGTCCGCTGGACACAGAGGTCAGCTGGACACAGGTCCGCTGGACACAGGTCCGCTGGACACAGTTCCGCTGGACACAGAGGTCCGCTGGACACAGGTCCGCTGGACACACAGGTCAGCTGGACACAGGTCCGCTGGACACAGGTCCGCTGGACACAGGTCCGCTGGACACACAGGTCCGCTGGACACACAGGTCCGCTGGACACAGGTCAGCTGGACACAGGTCTGCTGGACACAGGTCCGCTGGACACAGAGGTCCGCTGGACACAGGTCCGCTGGACACAGGTCCGCTGGACACAGGTCCGCTGGACACAGGTCCGCTGGACACAGAGTTCCGCTGGACACAGGTCCGCTGGACACAGAGGTCCGCTGGACACAGAGGTCCGCTGGACACAGGTCCGCTGGACACAGGTCCGCTGGACACAGGTCCGCTGGACACAGAGGTCCGCTGGACACAGGTCAGCTGGACACAGGTCAGCTGGACACAGAGGTCAGCTGGACACAGAGGTCCGCTGGACACAGGTCAGCTGGACACAGGTCCGCTGGACACAGGTCCGCTGGACACAGGTCCGCTGGACACAGGTCCGCTGGACACACAGGTCCGCTGGACACAGGTCCGCTGGACACAGAGGTCCGCTGGACACAGGTCCGCTGGACACAGGTCCGCTGGACACAGAGGTCCGCTGGACACAGGTCCGCTGGACACAGAGGTCCGCTGGACACAGGTCCGCTGGACACAGGTCCGCTGGACACAGAGGTCCGTTGGAGACAGGTCCGCTGGACACAGGTCCGCTGGACACAGAGGTCCGCTGGACACAGGTCCGCTGGACACAGGTCCGCTGGACACAGAGGTCCGCTGGACACAGGTCAGCTGGACACAGGTCCGCTGGACACAGAGGTCCGCTGGACACAGGTCCGCTGGACACAGGTCCGCTGGACACAGAGGTCCGCTGGACACACAGGTCCGCTGGACACAGAGGTCCGCTGGACACAGGTCCGCTGGACACAGAGGTCCGCTGGACACAGGTCCGCTGGACACAGGTCCGCTGGACACAGGTCCGCTGGACACAGGTCCGCTGGACACAGGTCCGCTGGACACAGAGGTCCGCTGGACACAGAGGTCCGCTGGACACAGGTCAGCTGGACACAGAGGTCCGCTGGACACAGAGGTCCGCTGGACACAGGTCCGCTGGACACAGGTCCGCTGGACACAGGTCCGCTGGACACAGGTCCGCTGGACACAGAGGTCCGCTGGACACAGGTCCGCTGGACACAGGTCCGCTGGACACAGAGGTCCGCTGGACACAGGTCCGCTGGACACAGGTCCGCTGGACACAGAGGTCCGCTGGACACAGGTCCGCTGGACACAGGTCCGCTGGACACAGAGGTCCGCTGGACACAGGTCCGCTGGACACAGGTCCGCTGGACACAGGTCCGCTGGACACAGAGGTCCGCTGGACACAGGTCCGCTGGACACAGGTCCGCTGGACACAGAGGTCCGCTGGACACAGGTCCGCTGGACACAGGTCCGCTGGACACAGAGGTCCGCTGGACACAGGTCCGCTGGACACAGGTCCGCTGGACACAGAGGTCCGCTGGACACAGGTCCGCTGGACACAGAGGTCCGCTGGACACAGAGGTCCGCTGGACACAGGTCCGCTGGACACAGAGGTCCGCTGGACACAGAGGTCCGCTGGACACAGGTCCGCTGGACACAGAGGTCCGCTGGACACAGGTCCGCTGGACACAGGTCCGCTGGACACAGAGGTCCGCTGGACACAGGTCCGCTGGACACAGAGGTCCGCTGGACACAGAGGTCAGCTGGACACAGGTCCGCTGGACACAGGTCACTGGACACAGGTCCGCTGGACACAGGTCCGCTGGACACAGGTCAGCTGGACACAGAGGTCCGCTGGACACAGAGGTCCGCTGGACACACAGGTCCGCTGGACACAGGTCCGCTGGACACAGAGGTCAGCTGGACACAGGTCCGCTGGACACAGAGGTCAACTGGACACAGGTCCGCTGGACACAGAGGTCCGCTGGACACAGGTCCGCTGGACACAGAGGTCAACTGGACACAGGTCCGCTGGACACAGAGGTCAACTGGACACAGGTCCGCTGGACACAGGTCCGCTGGACACAGGTCCGCTGGACACAGAGGTCCGCTGGACACAGGTCCGCTGGACACAGAGGTCCGTTGGACACAGGTCCGCTGGACACAGGTCCGCTGGACACATGAGGTCCGTTGGACACAGAGGTCCTCTGGACACAGGTCCTCTGGACACAGAGGTCCTCTGGACACAGAGGTCCGTTGGACACAGAGGTCCGTTGGACACAGGTCCTCTGGACACAGAGGTCCTCTGGACACAGAGGTCCGTTGGACACAGGTCCTCTGGACACAGAGGTCCTCTGGACACAGAGGTCCGTTGGACACAGGTCCGCTGGACACAGAGGTCCGTTGGACACAGAGGTCCTCTGGACACAGGTCCTCTGGACACAGAGGTCCTCTGGACACAGAGGTCCGTTGGACACAGGTCCGCTGGACACAGAGGTCCGCTGGACACAGGTAAGCTGGACACAGGTCCGCTGGACACAGAGGTCCGCTGGACACAGGTCCGCTGGACACAGGTCCGCTGGACACAGAGGTCCGCTGGACACAGGTCAGCTGGACACAGGTCCGCTGGACACAGAGGTCCGCTGGACACAGGTCCGCTGGACACAGGTCCGCTGGACACAGAGGTCCGCTGGACACAGGTCCGCTGGACACAGAGGTCCGCTGGACACAGGTCCGCTGGACACAGAGGTCCGCTGGACACAGGTCAGCTGGACACAGAGGTCCGCTGGACACAGGTCCGCTGGACACAGGTCCGCTGGACACAGGTCCGCTGGACACAGAGGTCCGCTGGACACAGGTCCGCTGGACACAGGTCCGCTGGACACAGGTCCGCTGGACACAGGTCCGCTGGACACAGGTCCGCTGGACACAGAGGTCCGCTGGACACAGAGGTCAGCTGGACACAGGTCCGCTGGACACAGGTCCGCTGGACACAGGTCCGCTGGACACAGGTCCGCTGGACACAGGTCCGCTGGACACAGGTCCGCTGGACACAGGTCCGCTGGACACAGAGGTCCGCTGGACACAGGTCCGCTGGACACAGGTCCGCTGGACACAGAGGTCCGCTGGACACAGGTCCGCTGGACACAGGTCCGCTGGACACAGAGGTCCGCTGGACACAGGTCCGCTGGACACAGGTCCGCTGGACACAGAGGTCCGCTGGACACAGAGGTCCGCTGGACACAGGTCCGCTGGACACAGGTCAGCTGGACACAGGTCCGCTGGACACAGAGGTCAGCTGGACACAGGTCCGCTGGACACAGAGGTCCGCTGGACACAGGTCAGCTGGACACAGGTCCGCTGGACACAGGTCCGCTGGACACAGGTCAGCTGGACACAGGTCCGCTGGACACAGGTCCGCTGGACACAGGTCCGCTGGACACAGAGGTCCGCTGGACACAGAGGTCAGCTGGACACAGGTCCGCTGGACACAGAGGTCCGCTGGACACAGGTCCGCTGGACACAGAGGTCCGCTGGACACAGGTCCGCTGGACACAGAGGTCCGCTGGACACAGAGGTCCGCTGGACACAGGTCCGCTGGACACAGGTCCGCTGGACACAGAGGTCCGCTGGACACAGGTCCGCTGGACACAGGTCCGCTGGACACAGGTCAGCTGGACACAGGTCCGCTGGACACAGGTCCGCTGGACACAGCAGGTCCGCTGGACACAGGTCCGCTGGACACAGAGGTCCGCTGGACACAGGTCCGCTGGACACAGAGGTCCGCTGGACACAGAGGTCCGCTGGACACAGGTCCGCTGGACACAGAGGTCCGCTGGACACAGAGGTCCGCTGGACACAGAGGTCCGCTGGACACAGAGGTCCGCTGGACACAGGTCCGCTGGACACAGAGGTCCGCTGGACACAGGTCCGCTGGACACAGGTCCGCTGGACACAGAGGTCCGCTGGACACAGGTCCGCTGGACACAGGTCCGCTGGACACAGGTCCGCTGGACACAGGTCCGCTGGACACAGAGGTCCGCTGGACACAGAGGTCCGCTGGACACAGGTCAGCTGGACACAGAGGTCCGCTGGACACAGGTCCGCTGGACACAGAGGTCAGCTGGACACAGGTCCGCTGGACACAGGTCCGCTGGACACAGGTCCGCTGGACACAGAGGTCCGCTGGACACAGGTCAGCTGGACACAGAGGTCCGCTGGACACAGAGGTCAGCTGGACACAGGTCCGCTGGACACAGGTCCGCTGGACACAGGTCCGCTGGACACAGAGCCGCTGGACACAGGTCCGCTGGACACAGGTCCGCTGGACACAGGTCCGCTGGACACAGAGGTCCGCTGGACACAGGTCCGCTGGACACAGAGGTCCGCTGGACACAGGTCCGCTGGACACAGGTCCGCTGGACACAGAGGTCCGCTGGACACAGAGGTCCGCTGGACACAGGTCCGCTGGACACAGGTCCGCTGGACACAGGTCCGCTGGACACAGGTCCGCTGGACACAGGTCCGCTGGACACAGAGGTCCGCTGGACACAGGTCCGCTGGACACAGAGGTCCGCTGGACACAGGTCCGCTGGACACAGGTCCGCTGGACACAGAGGTCCGCTGGACACAGAGGTCCGCTGGACACAGGTCCGCTGGACACAGAGGTCCGCTGGACACAGGTCCGCTGGACACAGAGGTCCGCTGGACACAGGTCAGCTGGACACAGGTCCGCTGGACACAGAGGTCAGCTGGACACAGGTCCGCTGGACACAGGTCAGCTGGACACAGAGGTCCGCTGGACACAGGTCCGCTGGACACAGAGGTCAGCTGGACACAGGTCCGCTGGACACAGGTCCGCTGGACACAGGTCCGCTGGACACAGAGGTCCGCTGGACACAGAGGTCCGCTGGACACAGGTCAGCTGGACACAGAGGTCCGCTGGACACAGAGGTCAGCTGGACACAGGTCCGCTGGACACAGGTCCGCTGGACACAGGTCCGCTGGACACAGAGGTCCGCTGGACAGAGGTCCGCTGGACACAGGTCAGCTGGACACAGGTCCGCTGGACACAGAGGTCCGCTGGACACAGGTCCGCTGGACACAGGTCCGCTGGACACAGAGGTCCGCTGGACACAGGTCAGCTGGACACAGGTCCGCTGGACACAGAGGTCCGCTGGACACAGAGGTCCGCTGGACACAGGTCCGCTGGACACAGGTCCGCTGGACACAGGTCCGCTGGACACAGGTCCGCTGGACACAGGTCAGCTGGACACAGGTCCGCTGGACACAGGTCCGCTGGACACAGGTCCGCTGGACACAGGTCCGCTGGACACAGAGGTCCGCTGGACACAGGTCCGCTGGACACAGAGGTCCGCTGGACACAGAGGTCCGCTGGACACAGAGGTCCGCTGGACACAGGTCAGCTGGACACAGGTCCGCTGGACACAGGTCCGCTGGACACAGGTCCGCTGGACACAGGTCCGCTGGACACAGGTCCGCTGGACACAGGTCCGCTGGACACAGAGGTCCGCTGGACACAGGTCCGCTGGACACAGGTCCGCTGGACACAGAGGTCCGCTGGACACAGGTCCTGGACACAGGTCCGCTGGACACAGAGGTCCGCTGGACACAGGTCAGCTGGACACAGGTCCGCTGGACACAGAGGTCCGCTGGACACAGAGGTCCGCTGGACACAGGTCCGCTGGACACAGAGGTCCGCTGGACACAGAGGTCCGCTGGACACAGGTCCGCTGGACACAGAGGTCCGCTGGACACAGGTCCGCTGGACACAGGTCCGCTGGACACAGAGGTCCGCTGGACACAGAGGTCCGCTGGACACAGGTCCGCTGGACACAGAGGTCCGCTGGACACAGGTCCGCTGGACACAGGTCCGCTGGACACAGAGGTCAGCTGGACACAGGTCCGCTGGACACAGAGGTCCGCTGGACACAGGTCCGCTGGACACAGAGGTCCGCTGGACACAGAGGTCCGCTGGACACAGGTCCGCTGGACACAGAGGTCCGCTGGACACAGGTCCGCTGGACACAGAGGTCCGCTGGACACAGAGGTCCGCTGGACACAGGTCCGCTGGACACAGGTCCGCTGGACACAGGTCCGCTGGACACAGGTCCGCTGGACACAGGTCCGCTGGACACAGAGGTCCGCTGGACACAGAGGTCCGCTGGACACAGGTCCGCTGGACACAGGTCCGCTGGACACAGGTCCGCTGGACACAGAGGTCCGCTGGACACAGGTCCGCTGGACACAGGTCCGCTGGACACAGGTCCGCTGGACACAGGTCCGCTGGACACAGGTCCGCTGGACACAGAGGTCCGCTGGACACAGAGGTCAGCTGGACACAGGTCCGCTGGACACAGGTCCGCTGGACACAGAGGTCCGCTGGACACAGGTCCGCTGGACACAGGTCAGCTGGACACAGAGGTCCGCTGGACACAGGTCAGCTGGACACAGGTCCGCTGGACACAGGTCCGCTGGACACAGGTCCGCTGGACACAGAGGTCCGCTGGACACAGGTCAGCTGGACACAGGTCCGCTGGACACAGAGGTCCGCTGGACACAGGTCCGCTGGACACAGGTCCGCTGGACACAGAGGTCCGCTGGACACAGGTCCGCTGGACACAGAGGTCCGCTGGACACAGGTCCGCTGGACACAGGTCCGCTGGACACAGAGGTCCGCTGGACACAGGTCAGCTGGACACAGGTCCGCTGGACACAGGTCCGCTGGACACAGGTCCGCTGGACACAGGTCCGCTGGACACAGAGGTCCGCTGGACACAGAGGTCCGCTGGACACAGGTCCGCTGGACACAGAGGTCCGCTGGACACAGGTCCGCTGGACACAGAGGTCCGCTGGACACAGAGGTCCGCTGGACACAGGTCCGCTGGACACAGGTCCGCTGGACACAGGTCCGCTGGACACAGGTCCGCTGGACACAGGTCCGCTGGACACAGGTCCGCTGGACACAGAGGTCAGCTGGACACAGAGGTCCGCTGGACACAGGTCCGCTGGACACAGAGGTCCTCTGGACACAGGTCCTCTGGACACAGAGGTCCGCTGGACACAGGTCCGCTGGACACAGGTCCTCTGGACACAGGTCCTCTGGACACAGGTCCGCTGGACACAGAGGTCCGCTGGACACAGGTCCGCTGGACACAGGTCCTCTGGACACAGGTCCTCTGGACACAGAGGTCCGCTGGACACAGAGGTCCTCTGTGAAGCGAAGATGGCGTTCCTTCAAGAAGGTGTTATTTTTTGCAGCTCTCCACACAGCATCTCTGTAGGTTCTGGAAGAAAACTGCAGGATGATTCCTCTAGGTTTATTATTATTTTCTTTTATTTTTCCCAAACGGTGGACAGTATCAATCACATCAGGTAGCTTGAGTTTCCCTTCAGGGAAGATGGTTTGACAGATCTTGATGGTTTCTTTTCTCACGTCTTCTTTTGAGACAGTTTCTGGAACACCGTAAAGTTTCAGATTCCCACGTCTGGAGTACCGCTCTGAATCAGTTAGTCTTTTTTCCAGCTGAAGAAGGGTAGCCTCATCTTTTTTAATTTTGTTCTCAATGCTGCCAACCCTTTTTTTCACGTCTTTAATTTCTTCAAAGGCAAAGTCAATTGATTTCTTGAGCTCCTCAATTTTTACTGAGTTGTCACCCACCATCTTTTCTACAGTGTCGAAGCGCGTGTTGATTAGCTTGGAGAGGGTTTTGATAACATCGGGGTTATTCACGCTCATCTCCTCACCTTGTTCAATGAGTGCTTTTTTGTGAGCTGGTTCTTTAGAAGGTGTTCCCTCTGGTGAGATAGGCAGCAGTGGAAAGTCTTCTTCATCCGGAGGTAGGGGATCCGCCATTTAGTCGTGTCCCGCGTTAGCTACATTCTTGCTGGAAGCTGGTGCTTTGTTCTCTTTGGAAGATCTTTTCCTATCCAAAAAAGCTAAGTCTGGTCCTCTGGACATTCAAAAAACAAAACAAAACAAAGCAAAAAAAAAAGCAAAAAAAAACTTTAAAAAAAAAGTAGAAACGTTTCGTCTTTCATCCAAAAGACTTCCTCAGTCTGAGATGCTGTATTCAGCTCAGTCTTATAAAT
>JBBPBX010019537.1:20352-43237 GCA_038048925.1 Garcialebias charrua | reverse complement strand
AGAAAACAATTTGGCCAAGAGGGGACAATGTGTGTGTGTGTGTGTGTGTGGGGGGGGGGGGGGCTACCAAGTTTTAAGGGTGGTTATTGCTCTTCCCCATGTCCCCCATAGGTGGTGCTACTGTCATCTGCCATCCATGTATTTATTCATGTTTATGAAAGAGAGAGAACTTGACAAACAAAAATGGCTGTAACTCAATCAACTTCAGTTAATATTACTAATTCATACTGGCACTGTTATATTCTATCATGTTGTTGTTTACAGTATTTCTTTTGGACCTTGCAAATATATTTTTATATTATAGCGAGAAGGTTGCCGGTTCAAATCCCGGTCCGGGGCCTTTCTGGGTGGAGTTTGCATGTTCTCCCCGTGCATGCGTGGGTTTCCTCCGGGTACTCCGGTTTCCTCCCACAGACCAAAAAACATGCTTGTTAGGCTGATTGGTGACTCTAAATTGACCCTAGGTGTGAGTGTGAGAGTGGATGGTTGTTTGGTGTGAGTGAGACAGGTCCCTCTTGTAAATGAGTCCCCGTGACTCAACGAGGCTAGCCTGTATAAATAAAGGTTGAATGAATGAATGAATGAATATTTTATTCACTTTTTGGTTCTTTATTTTGCACCTTTATCACATGCTTTAGTATTATTTTTTGTTTCTTAGCGAGTTGAATCCGTTTTCATCCTGAACATTTCATTGCATAGTTGACTATTCCGTTAACCAAATGACAAACAACATAATATTATAGATTTTGAAAATAAATTTTAAAAAAATTGTGAGAGTAGCTGAGAGTCATCCGCAACACTTTCTCTGAGCACCAACAGCTCCAAGATATATTTTTAAAACCTGGTCAAGTGAGACAGCTAGCAGTCCTTCAAAGAACGGTTGCTGATTTGTTACAGTTCAAAGAGGTCGGATCCACAAACACAGACAAAACTAAACTAAACTAAAGGCTGATGTGGCCGCAACAACAAAAAATAACTCAAGGAGACACAGGAGAACAGGACATGGCGTAAGCACACAGTGCCAGACTGAAGATGGAGTGAAAACTGAGAGACTATAAGGACTGTTGCTGATGAGAGAGAGAATGCAATGGAGACTGGCGAAACAGGGAACAGTTGTGACTCTCAAAATAGGGAACAGTTTTGACTGACAAAACAGAACAGTTGTGACTGACAAAACAGGGAACAGGTGTAACTGACGAAACAGGGAACAGTTTTGACTGACGAAACGGAAACGTTGTGACTGACAAAACAGGGAACAGGTGTGACTGACAAAACAGGGAACATGTGTGACTGACGAAACAGGGAACAGGTGTGACTGAAGAAACAGGGAACAGTTGTGACTGAAGAAACAAGGAACAGTTGTGACTGACAAAACAGGGAACAGTTGTGACTGACAAAACAGGGAACAGTTTTGACTGATGAAACAGGGAAGAGGTGTGACTAACAAAACAGGGAAGAGGTGTGACTGACAAAATAGGGAACAGTTGTGACTGACAAAATAGGGAACAGTTGTGACTGACAACACAGGGAACAGTTGTGACTGACAAAACAGGGAACAGTTGTGACTGACAAAACAGGGAACAGTTGTGACTGACAAAACAGGGAACAGTTGTGACTGACAAAACAGGGAACAGTTGTGACTGACAAAACAGGGAACAGTTGTGACTGACAAAAAACAGGGAACAGTTGTGACTGACAAAAAACAGGGAACAGTTGTGACTGACAAAACAGGGAACAGTTGTGACTGACGAAACGGGGAACAATTATGACTGCCAAAATGGGAAACAGGTGTGACTGACAAAACGGGGAACATTTGTGACTGACGAAACGGGGAACATTTGTGACTGACGAAACGGGGAACATTTTTGACTGACGAAACGGGGAACATTTGTGACTGACGAAACGGGGAACAGGTGTGACTGCCGAAACAGGGAACAGTTGTGACTGCCGAAACAGGGAACAGTTGTGACTGCCAAAACAGGGAACAATTTTGACTGCAGAAACAGGGAACAGGTGTGACTCATGATAAAGGGAACAGGTGTGACAGACGAAACAGGGAACAGGTGTGACAGACGAAACAGGGAACAGGTGTGACCGACAAAACAGGGAATAGTTGTGACTACCGAAACAGTGAGCAGTTTTGACTGCCGAAACAGTTTTGACTGCCGAAACAGTTTTGACTGCCGAAAAGGGAACAGGTGCGACTGCCGAAACAGGGAACAGTTGCGACTGACGAAACAGGGAACAGTTGCGACTGACGAAACAGGGAACATGTGTGACTGCCGAAACAGGGAACAGTTGCGACTGACGAAACAGGGAAAAGGTGTGACTGATGAAACAGGGAACAGGTGTGACTGATGAAACAGGGAACAGGTGTGACTGATGAAACAGGGAGCAGTTTTGACTGCCAAAACAGGGAGCAGTTTTGACTGCCAAAACAGGGAGCAGTTTTGATTGCCAAAACAGGGAGCAGTTTTGACTGCCGAAACAGTGAGCAGTTTTGACTGCCGAAACAGTTTTGACTGCCGAAACTGTTTTGACTGCCGAAACAGTTTTGACTGCCGAAACAGGGAACAGGTGCGACTGACGAAACAGTTGCGACTGACGAAACAGGGAACAGTTGCGACTGACACAAAAGGGAACAGTTGCGACTGCCGAAACAGGGAACATGTGTGACTGCCGAAACAGGGAACAGTTGCGACTGATGAAACAGGGAGCAGTTTTGACTGCTGAAACAGTTTTGACTGCCGAAACAGGGAACAGTTGCGACTGCCGAAACAGGGAACAGTTGCGACTGCCGAAACAGGGAACAGTTGCGACTGACGAAACAGGGAACAGTTGCGACCGACGAAACAGGGAACATGTGTGACTGCCGAAACAGGGAACAGTTGCGACTGATGAAACCGTGAACAGGTGTGACTAATGAAACAGGGAGCAGTTTTGACTGCCGAAACAGTTTTGACTGCCGAAACAGGGAACAGTTGCGACTGACGAAACAGGGAACAGTTGCGACTGACGAAACGGGGAACAGTTGCGACTGCCTAAACAGGGAACAGTTGCAACTGATGAAACCGTGAACAGGTGTGACTGATGAAACAGGGAGCAGTTTTGACTGCCGAAACAGTTTTGACTGCCGAAACAGGGAACAGTTGCGACTGACGAAACAGGGAACAGTTGCGACTGACGAAACAGGGAACAGTTGCGACTGACGAAACAGGGAACAGGTGCGACTGACGAAACAGGGAACAGGTGCGACTGCTGAAACGGAAACAGGGAACATTTGCGACTTATGAAACAGGGAACAGTTGCGACTGATGAAACAGGGAACAGGTGTGACTGACAAAACAGGGAATGGTTGCGACTGACGAAACAGGGAACAGGTGCGACTGCCAAAACAGGGAACAGGTGCGACTGACAAACCAGGGAATGGTTGCGAGTCGACTGACGAAACAGGGAACAGGTGCGACTGCCAAAACAGGGAACAGGTGCGACTGCCAAAACAGGGAACAGGTGCGACCGATGAAACAGGGAACAGGTGTGACTGACAGCAGAAACTGAGGAAGAAGTGTCTGATTGATAACAGGAGCACATGCAGGCAGGGAAAGGAACAAACCAAACACAGAAAATAAATCCTGATGTTTGTGACTTCCTGCATGTCACTTTGGGGTCATCTCGACAATGATGTAATAATTGGTTTAAACTTGCTAAAGTTCAGTCGTTCATGGCGATTTGAGAAAATTGGCCTCACAAAAACCCATTCTGTGTGATTTTAACGTACATGCAACATCGGCATACCCGTATGTTCTGGACAGGTAGTGCAGAGCTGACAAGAGCCTTTTCAGTGGAAAGTGGAAAAAGAGAAATTAGCGTAGTATAAATAATAGTTGAAGTAGCTCTGGAGAGTGAATTAAGGAGTCCTAATTAACTCTGGGATTGTCAATACAAGCAGCCTCCTTCAGATGAAGACAATAAATCAGCCCTCTGCTTATTTAGAAGTATTGATTAATGCAGCATTAAATATTTACTAAAGTTCAGTTTGTAGCAGATTCATCTCTGCAACTGTCCCCTTCATGTTAAATGTCATTTATTTCAACATTAGATATTAATTTAAAGAAGACAGTTTGAAGTGTCTGGGGAAATGCTGTATAATTTTTTGCTGAAAAGGTTTGTATTACTTAAATGTAAATATGAGGTAAATATGAGCTGAATTTGAACAGCTGACATTTGCTGAAAGCAGGAAAATAAAAGCAAAGAAATATCTAAATACTGAAATTAAGCTAAAATGTACAAGAAAATAGAATAAGCTGAAATGGGAAGACAGAGGCTTAAATAGATACAAAAAAGTGGAAATTGGCTAAACAATTTGTTGGAAAAGTAAATAGAAAATCAGAAAGGCTGAAAAAATGCATAAAATGTTTAAATTATTCTGAAATATAACAAAAAAAATTAAATTAAGCAACAAAAAAGGCTAAAATTAGCATAAAATGGAAGCTGAACTTTAGCAGAGAGGAGCAGAAAAATAACAGAGAAAAGCTGAAAAGCACGAAGAAGCTGAAATAATAAAACCAGAACCATCATGTTTATATTAATTGTCGAACAAGTAAGCAGACTGAGAAGAATGAGAGTCATGCGAACAAACATAACGAGATCTTTATTTACAGGTGCGGCAGCGGCTTCGGTGCTGACAGGGAAACTAGGAGAAGGTGAGTCGAGTTCACTCATGATGTTTGCAGATGATCTTTTAGAACAGTAAATGATGTCTTACCGTTTGTGTTTGTAGATGAGGCCAGCGAGGGACAAGCGAGGTCCTGGTTTTCAGGTGGTCCAAGCAGAAGCGTTGAAGCAGGTCAAGAGAGCACCTTTCATTTTCAATGGGGAAAAACGTTGCTGAAAAAGATAAATGTTTCAAAAAGTTAAAAAAATCACAAATACCATAAGTCCCAGCAGGAATGTCCTGAATGAGCTGAACGTTTAGATAGGAGTTGTTGATTTCTCAAAAATCGACAGTGAGCCTTATGATCTGCTGCGCCTGACGTATTAACTCTGGTTGTGCTTACTGACCTCGAACCAATTTTATGTGGCTATTGTGAATGAGTGAATAAAGTTTGACTTATCCAACTGTCTTGTTTTGCTTAATGCACCTTCTAATCTGGTGCGCCTTATGTATGAAAATGGACCCGTTCATTGATATTGCGCCTTATAATCTGAAAAATACGGTAGTACAAAACCGAGGAACAAGTTGCGTATTGAAAAACATATGGAAGACAAATGGATCGCAACAGTGTGACTGATTCAGAAACATTCACACAATAATGAATAAATTGGTTATGATGTACCTAAAGATATTACTTGTAGTAATTACTGACATTACCGTACTGTGAAAATAACATTATGTATGTCCAGTTTGCTCTAAGAAAGACAGGTTTGTCTTCATCAGATGAAAGTACGTTTAGGCAAATAAATAGTACAATTTAAAAAATGCATGCTCACATCTGTATTTTTAGTGTAATTTGATCGTTTTTCCATGGAGTTTTTGTGCACCATTCTTCTCAATGAAGTCCTCTAGGTTGGGGGAATTATTGGCATCATATTTTCTGTTTCCAAGAAAAAAAACAGGCTTTTGAAACGCACATCAATCAGAAGTTTTGATCTTTCCATACCCTTACAGCACGGGTGTCCAAAGTGTGGCCCGAAGGCCATTTGCGGCCCTTGCAGTGATTTAGTGCGGCCCACAGCTGCAGTTTAAAGACCGTGTAAAGTGAAATTAAATTTGTGTTTTTAGTTTGTCACATGGCATAAATATGTGTTATTAATCACCCAAATAAATCTGACTGATTAAAAACATTGTTTTCCTTATAAAATTAAGTGTCAAAAATCATGAAAAAACCTTATTTTCCCTTAGTCTGAAACTGTGGGGGCGTGTCAGCAGTGGGCGTGGTTTCCTGCACCCTTCAGAGCTGAGCAGTGTCTGGACAGGCAGACGAGAAGCAGAGATCCACCTGCTCCGTTTCTGGCTGCCAGCAACTCCTTTTTCCAAGAGTTACGCTGTTTTTAGTGCACTAACAACTCTGGTTTTGTTTTAAAGTTGAGGACACAAAGATAATTCATAACTCCGCTGTTATGTGTTTAATAATAAGCGCTATTTTAGAAGATGAGCGGCTGCACCCGGTCCGACCCGGTCACATCGCATGCGGGGTCTGTGTTGGTGATTAAAATAGAGTAAATCACGTTGATAACTGTTATCTCATCTGTGTCAGCGGAGTCACAGCGTTTCACGGCCTGTGGCGGTTCTGGACACGGGCCGGTGCCACGGATCGCTCTCTTCACACACACACACACACGCGCGCCGCGCGGAGCTGCAGGTGGCCGCTCCAGCAGCAGCCTGGGTTTGTTCTGACTCCCTCCTGCGTCTCAATGTGGGTGCCCTGACCATTGCGACATCCAGGGAAGATGCAGGAACGACGCATAATTGATTAGCTAGCTAACAATGAACAAAATATCTATTGCTATCTGATGCTATCTGCGATTCGCGAGTGAACGGCTCCACCCATGCGAAGAACAATTTATATCACTAGAGCAGCAGGGGGTAGGGCTATACTAATGAGGACCGCTGACGAAACGCGGTCCGTTTAAAACACGCCTAAAAAATCCTGAAACACACATGTCTTTATACACAGTTTCATCTATAACTCGTAAATTAATTGAGCTACAATTTTGAGACTTTTTACTCATTTACAACATTACAATTATGATATTTATAATGTTTATTTGAGAAAATATTGAAATTCACTTTACACGGTCTTTAAGAATGGTATAATTTCGACCAGCAGGTTTAAGAGGTTGATGCAGACTTTCTGCAAATTAGTTGGTAATTTTTTTTTTGTTGTAATTGGAGCCAAGATGGTCTAGTGGCAGGGCTTTTGACTACGGATCCGAAGGTCGCGGGTTCGCGCCCCGGCCACTACCCAGCTTGGGGTGTCTATGAGTGCACACCTATTTCTCCAGCTCCCCGGGCGCTTTCGGGCTGCTCACTGCACCACCTGGTAGGTGGTTGGGTTAAATGCAGAGACGAATTTCGTCTGTGTATGGGAACATACGCAGATGACAGGAATAGACATTATTATTATTATTATTATTTAACAGCAAAATGTATGAAAAACGATCTTCTCAAAATGAGCAATATTAAACAAAATACAAACCTTTGGCCACAATCTTTTTATTTTCTCTTCAAAAGAACTAAAAACGTTTACTGATTTCTACAAGAAAGGAGACTTTTGGATAATGATTCATAAAAATTGGCTAAATATTACAACTGATAAAATAATCAAGAGGGAAATTGGACATTTTTTAACTAATATAACATGGTATCATCTACATACGAGTTGATCAACTTTATCAAACCTTGAATGAATCTGATGTAGCGACTGACAGCTGGACGATTTTTCGGAACTTGGATCAGCCTTTTGGGCCATCCATGGTCCAAAAGGTGGATCAACACCCTTTTTAAAGAGGAACTTACCCCACTGTGAAACGATAGCTCCGCTCCAAGATAAGATTCAAAAACTGCAACAAAGTGGGTGTGCCCCGATCTCTGCAGGGGAGTGGCTCTGCTTGAACACTTCTACTCACGCAGCAGAGGCTGTGACGACACAGTGTACAAGACACGTCAGAGTGAACAGTCATTGACCAATAAGAAAATTAGGGTGCAGTAACACAGTTCAACCCATAGGATTAGTGTAAACACGTTTTTAGACCAAATGTTGCCGATTTGAACAAATATGCACAAAACATGAACATTAACACAGATATAGTGCTATACAACATTTTACACACATTCTAGGGAGTTTATCAGATAAAAAAGTTAATTTTGGTGTAAGTTCCTCTTTAAAGAACACTGTTGTGTTCTGCAGTAGGATTGCTATTGCATAGAAAGGGCACTAGAGGGCAGTCTAAGACTGTTTGTTAAAATATACCATGCGGAGTGTGATGACAGAAAAACTGAAAGCAAGGAAGCAAAGAGGAGAACTAAAGCTGATCCACGTCACAAATTATGTTTTTATTGCTGAGAACAGACTAAAATAAACTTTCAAAATGCAAGAAAACAATAAACACAGATCCAACAAATCACATAAATCTAATTATTTTTAATTAAAAAAATATAAGTTTAGTGTTTATGAGGCTTTTCATGTTTTGGATCTACAATAATTTAAAAAATGTCTCCACTAAAATAAGTCAACTTTGTCCTTTCTCCAAAATATTGTTCCCCTTGAGTAAAATTCACATTTTGTGGCCCACGAGTCCTTTCATCCTGATAGTTTTGGCCCACATGTGAACACATTTGGACACCCCTGGCTTCCAGTGTTTCCTGTCTCTGCGACCATTCTTAGCATCTCACTCTCACAGTTACCACAAAAAATTGGCGTAGAAACCCCAAGACAGACTCGGAGGGATCTAAAATATCTTATTTGCATAATTTACGAGAGGGACATCTCAAGATTGTAATCAGGATCTAGATGATTTAATTTGCTCTCAGCAGTGAATGAGATGTCGCTTGATAAATTACCCATCAGTAGCAGGCAGCAGGAGGATGCTGTGCTGGGAAGCAGTGTGTGTATTTTACATGTGTGTGCCTCTGTTTGGCTGGAATGTTCTCCCTACATGGACTTGTCTTCATATGAACACGACTACTTGTATGTGTGTGTGTGTGTGTGTGTGTGTGTTGTGGGTCAGAATTAGCAGCCCATTATGTCAATAAAGCTCCTCTTGCATCCAGTTGACAGATCATCTGCCGAGAAAAGCAGATATTGCGGCCTTTAATCAGTCAGCCCCCTCCCAGCCTCCGTAGTCTCTTGTGCAGTATTTAAATTCCTCATTTACTCTGTTGCAGGCGGGACGTGTCTGTCCCCTATTGTTCGCTCGGAATAAACTGGGGAGCTGATCGTGTTAAGTGTGGCCGTGATTGATGGCTGCTGATGAAATCTAATATGCTCGCCCCGTGTCATCGTTTAGCAGAAACAGGATTAGAGAGAAACACTCCAACACGAGCTGGGAAAAAATAGGTGGAAATGTACCTAATGTGGTTAGTGCTCTGTTTTATTTTAATTTGTTTTATTTAAGGTGGGAAGTTTTTTTGGCTGAGTCGCTTCAAATGACATTAAAGGGATAGTCTGGTCCTTTTGGAAGTGAACTGTTATTAATAGTTGGTGCGTTGTCAGCTGCGACATCCGTCGTAGAGCACAGTGTATTTATCTCTAAGGAAGTTTTAGTTCAATTAAATTCAGTTTACCGTATTTTCCGCCCTATAAGTCGCACCGCCCTATAAGTCGCATTGTACAATTATGTCCAATAAATTGGAAAAATTCATAAATATGTTGCTTCGCCCTATAAGTCGCACCTGCGTCACCGCTGATGTAACGCGTCACCCACCGCTGACATTACGCGTCACCACGGAAATGTGGGCCGTTGTTTTGCCCTGCTGCAAATGGCCGCCACAGGAGCATGCACGGACGGACTTAAACAAGATTAACACAGTAAAAACAATTATTTGTTTGCTGAAAATCATAGCAAAGATGTGTCTTAGCTGAACTTTTCCTTAATAAATGCACGTAATTATCAAATCAGCTGGATTTAAAAAGTAGCTTCGCTACGTGCACCCGCACGGGTGGGACCGATGCATTTCTTTAAAATTTAACAAAATAAACACTTAAAAATATATATTTGTTTGCTGACATTATAGCAAAAGTGTTTCTGAGCTTAACCTTTCTTTAATAAATGCACGTGATGGTCAAATCAGCTGGATTTAAATTGTTTCGCTTTGACGTCTTCCAAACGGTCGTGCGTGCTGCGAAAATAAATTATAAATAAATCAAATTTTAGCTCAAACATCTCCTACAGCTAATAGTTTGTAAATGTCCATCCAGTGATTACTTTCTGTAAGTTTCACCAAAATCTGTCGTGTGGTTCTTGACCTATTTTGCATTGCTAACAGTAAAACACTGAGCTAACAGTAGTTCATACCTCCAGAGAGCAGGAGGCCGGGCTGCAACAGAGTCAGTCCAACCAGAGGAGGCTGCCGTCGGACACATGAGCTGGAAACGGTCGGTGGACCCTAGCGGACAAAAGTGGTACTGCACCATTTTTGCCAAAATGAAAAACGGTCATATCTGAGCCAAAAATTGGTCTAAAAATATGGGAAAAAATCCATAAATATGTCGCTTCGCCCTATAAGTCGCAGGGCATGCAAATTAGGGGGGAAAGTGTGACTTATACGTCAAAAAATACGGTATTTACGTAGCACCAAGTCATAACAGAAGTCATCTCAGGGCACTGAACAGAAACTTTTATATAAAGTAACATTATTTATCTGAGGAGCAGACTGCTTTGAGTTTAACTTCATCACAGAACTCTCATCTTCAACAAGCATGAAGGCGACAGTGGAAAGGAAAAACTCCCTCATGAGGAAGAAACCTTTAGCAGAACCAGGCTCAGGACAAGAAGCCATCTGCTTCAACCGGCTGGGTTTGGTAGGAATAGACACACAATGGCAGGTCAAGAATCACATGATAAGATAGAATATCAAATGAAAGCTACCATCTTTTTCTGATTATAAGGCACATAAAAAAACAGTCAGAAAAGTTGAATTTTATTCAACCAATTCACAATAAGAGATAGGATAAGATAAGATAGAACTTTATTGATCCCGCAGGAAATATTTGTGCCAGAGTTTCAGTACAAATGAACATACACAAGATAGAAAATAAATAACAAAGAATATAAATACTTAAATAATTAAGTATACTAATTAATTAATTAAGTACTAACCACATAAAATTGGTTTGAGGTGAGTAAGCACAACCAGAATTAATACATAAGGTGCACCGGATTATAAGGCTCACTGTCGATTTTTGAGAAAATTAAAGGATTTTAAGTGCACCTTATAATCTGAAAAATATTGGATTGTAAAAATCACATCAGAAATGACCAGACTATCCCTTTACTCCCTCGCTCAGTGGCAGTGGACGATGTGACAAAAGTGAGAGGATAAATGTGTCACAAGGCCCAGTTTGCACATTTAAACCCCCATAAAGGGAATGTCACCATCATCAGCACCGCACTAATTATCTTCACCGGCGTGGCTGTCGTCGTCTCCTTGTGTTCAGCAGCTGATGCTGGAACATCCGGTCACGATTCGGCTTCTGCAGCCGACTCATGACTCGGTGATGGAGCTGATTCACTGCCATGATGAACATTTAACAGAGCTTTGTAGGACTCTGAGGACCCTGTGACCCCCCCGCCTTGTGGAATGAGAGCGCCATCTGTCGATGTGAGCCTGAAAACAGGACACACATGAACCTTTGACCCACAAAAGTTTTATTCATTATCACTGTACAGAACTGAGAGCAGAGCATTCATGTTTTTGCTCGTGTGTCTGTTGCCAAAATATTTCTTGCACAAATTTAATGAAACTTGCAGAAAGTAAATGGTTACAATTCAGCCAATTTTACAGATTCTGAGTTAAAAATTGATGTGGTTGTAGTTGAGATTCATTCACAAAACGTATTTCTAGTGTAATCAACGTTAATCCCCATAAAACTATGAGACTCGTTTAATTTTACAGCCATTGAGCTGAAAGTTGATGTGGTCGGAGCAGATAGTCAACTCCTGCTCTGAGCGGGACGGTTCGTGATTTTCCACGAGACTGGACAATTTGCTATTTTAAATGTTTGATCATGTTATTTCTCAGCATCTCAGCAGACAACTATGCATTCCTTTGGTTTAAATTAATTTATTATTTACTTCCAGTGAGCTAGGTCTGTTGTGAACTGCTAAACTGGTTTTGATTAGTAGTTTTAATTATTTTATTGGGTTTCCAAGTTTTTTTTTATTAGACCTTGGTTGTTTTTTATGCAAGCATTTTCTGCACAGACTTTGTTCCTGCATTGCAGCGTTATGCAGTTTGCTCCTAAAGGAATGAAGAAAACGAACAAGTAGAGGACAAAAGAAGAAGTGCCAGCCTTGAGAAAACTATAGAGCAGGTAAACCAGCTCTGACAGTCACACCTTTATGAGAAACAGGACCAATCTGACCCCATCATCAGACTTAAGACAGGTTTTCAGCTGATAACTCTCAAGAAAATACAATTTAATATATAAACTGTGTAACCTCCAGTACTTTTCACAAATTGTACTAAAGAAATAGAAAGATGCTGGTTGCCAAGAATGATTACAAATAGGTTCTTTGCAAATGCGTCTGTTTGATTAAATTATTTCATTTTCTGACTGAATGTGTCAAAGGACAGTTAAATCATGTAATAATAATAATAACAGTGATATTAATAATAATATAATAATAATAATAATAATAGAAAAATTGCATCATGCAAAAAAGCAGTATGAATGCTTATTGCTGCAAAACTAGCTGAAAAACAGCTGAAATTAGCTAAAAAATGTTGAAATGTAGCTGAAATGGAAGAACAAGCCCAAATTAGCAGAAGAAAGCAAAATAACACACATTTGATTAAGTTAAAATATGCAGAAATTAGCACAAAATTAGGAAAATTGTTGTTTAAAAAAGCTGAAATTAACAAAGAATTGTTGAAATGTAGCTGCAAGTCAGAAAGAAGCTTAAACTACCAGAAGGAAGCAGAAGAAGTTGAAATTAGCTAAAAGAAAATGTGGAATTTGCTGAAAAGCTAAAAATAGCATAAAACAGCAAAAAAAAAAAAAATTTTTAAAGGAGAAAGAAGCTAAAATAACAGAAGAAGCTTAAACTAAAAGAAAAAGGCTGAAAGGAGCATAACAATCTGAAATTACCATAAAGAAGTTAATTACGGTAGGCTGAAAGTAGCAGAAATTACCACAAAAAAACTTGAATTTATCTGACAACAGCTATAATTAGCCAAAAAGTACTAAAATGTAGCTGAAAAGTTATAATAAGCTTAAACTAGAAGAAAAAAGCATGTTTGCCCAATCATGTTGAAATAAGAAATGAGCACAAAACAGTGGAAATTATCTGAAAAAGCTGAAATGAGCAAAAACAGCTGAAACGTATCTATAGCTGAATGAAGCTTAAAATAACAAAAAAGGTGGAGAGAGTACATTTTTGGCTGAAAAAAGTTTAAATGGAAAAGGTTTAAATGAGTAAAAGAAAATGGAATTAGCCGAAAAGCTAAAATTAGCATAAAAGCAGCTAAATAGTAGCTGAAATAGCAGAAAATGCTGCAACAAGCTGAAAGGAGCAGAACAAGTTGAAATTAGCAAAAATACGTTAGAAGAAGCACAAAAATGTTGCAGTTAGCAGGAAGAATCGGAAAGATCACAAAACAGCTGAATTCTTTTTTAAATTTGCGCAAGGAAGCCGAAAGAAGCTGAACCAGTGCAAAATATGAAAGGAGCAGTAAAAGGTTGTAAACAGATCTAAAGATTTGAAGGATGGAAAATGAGCTCAATTCATTTTTTGAGAAAAAAATGGCAAAAAAGGCTAAATATTTCAAGAAGCTAAAGTTGCACACACGTCAAAAGTCATAACACCCTTCTGAACGAGCGGAACGTTTTGATATATGATTATAGTTGAAATTGCACAAAAATTGTGAAACGAGAAAGGTGCAGAAAAGCATATACAGAAGAGAAATGGATCACAATAGTGACTGCTTCATAAATATTCACACAATAAATGTTATGGTCATAAACTAGACACAAACCGTCCACAGAAATGCCTGGAGTGTCACGAACCGGGTTTTTGGATTCAAAGATAGCCAGAGACAGGAGTGCAAAAAACAAGAACAGTTTTTATTAATTCTGGTTGCTGGATGGAGAGTCAAAATCAGCTGCAGTGACAGATCCTCAGAAGCAGGAGGGAAAGAGTCATCCAGTATTAACGTGGTCAGAAGGGCAGAGTAGAATCAGACGAGGAGCAGGCAAAACGGATAATCCACAAGACAAGGCGCAAGGTCAAAAATCCAAGAACAAGGCTTGAAGTTCAGGCATGAAACAGGAACACTATGATGGCTGGATATCATGAACTATGAGGTATAATAATTCAGCGCTGGTGGAGAGTGAAAATGGAGCTTTTAAAGGGTGCAGAACAGGTGAACTAGATGGCTGAACAGGTGAGTGGAATCATGGCTGATTGCTGTGAGGAAAGGGAGGCGTGGCTCGGAGTGAAGGGAGCAGGCTTGAGCTGAAGGATGGGTGATGGGCATTACAAAGCAGGGGAAGAGAAACTATGACAAGAGGGGCTGAAAACAATAACAGGAGGGAGTGAGTGTGAAACAGGGCCGATGGGGGAGTCAGCAGGGGCCGCTGATCATGACATGGAGAACAACTGACATGTCACCTTTAAAAGAATACAAGCTGCTTGGAAGCAAAGCTTAAAGATGAACTGACATCATCTTTCTACTTTGCATAAACTGTTACAATATATATATATATATATATATATATATATATATATATATATATATATATCTTGTAACATTCCACTATGTCCGTTTTTGCGAATAAAATGTTAAATGAATGAAAATTCCTTTCTAAATGAGTTTAAACTTTGCGCCGTGTTTCGTCCCGAAAAATCCGGGAATTTCCGCATACGTCATCTGTGACGTAGCGTCCAGAGTCCGCTCGAACGCGCATTGAAAAACAATGGCGCAGAATACAGACGCATCAGACGAATTTAGCAATTTAAAAGTTTAGATTTTAGCGATTTGTCTTCAGTGAAGCCTAAGTTATTTCGAGTGATCAACAAGTAACAGCAGGTTATAATGTTGTTTCTGCTGCCGCTGTTTTTATTAGAGCTTTCACGTTCAGGAAGTGAGCAGGTGTCTGAGTTTGCAGCAGCAAGTTGTCGAGGCTGAAGGCATTCTCCAACATCTAACTTGTTTACAGAGCACTGAAATGGTAATACATTAATTAATGTATCTAATAATTATTCAACATTAATTTATAGTTTAAAAAAACGAGTCCTTTTTAAATTAGCTCTTTTATTTTAGATGTTTATTCTAACATACGTTCTGAAAAACATCATTCATATTTCCACTGTTGTAATTTGCATGTTTACATGCACTGAATGTTCACTAAATGGGTGATTCTTTTTTTGGGGCAACATTCATGTCCGCATGTTTCTCTTACCCTGATTTTTTTCTAAAATGTGCCAAATATTTACAACAAAGTATTTTAATTATACACTTAGATGTTTGCCATCATTCAAATATAAATGAAATGCATTTAAAATATTATTTTGTACTTTACACACCTTTTTGGTGACATAGATGGTCAATTTTATTGTGTCCGCAGTGCAGTGTAAAATATTTCCTCAATAAGTTTAAACAATAAAATTAAATTAAAAAAGAAATTTCTTCAATAATTTGATTGACTGGACTAAACCTTATTTTATTATGAAACTGAATCTGTTGAAACTATTTTTTTTATTTGATATTTTCTTGATATTATACATGTCCCAGTAGTAACTTTCCACCCTGTTAGAATGTTTCCTTTTTGCCCTCAAAAGACTACAATTCCATAAAAGCCATTTACAAGAAGAAGACATCAACTGGTTTTGGAGGGAATTCAACCATGGAAAACAAGTTAAGCTTCATCTGTCACTCTCTCCTTACTTTTTTTAATCTTAAATATATTAAACCTGTATGCGTCAACCTTAAAGTTCCACCCTGTTAAGATAAATTGTGGGAAATGTTTATTTGGTAGAATTTAAAAAACAACATATTAGATTTAGTCATTAAAGGTTTGCTATTCTGTTGAAGGTTAGCTAGCTAAATGTTGACCACATAAAGAGCTACAGCTAGATTAGCTAAAAAAATTCCACCCTGTTATGTTCCACCCTGTTAGGTTTATGAACCAAACAAGGTGTAACAAGGACCTAACAGGGTGGAAATTCAGGTAAAACGTAATCACATATACATGTAATTATTACTTTACCTGTAATTATTATTTTATCCAGCCCTGAGCTTGACCATTATTAATTTCTTATTGCTAAACATGTCAGTGATGTAACAAAATATTTAAAACTTAAAATATTACTCTTTTTATTTTCAAAAGTCCTGAAGCCAAAATGTTGCCGCAAAAAAAGAATCACCCCAATATTAAAAAAACAGTAGTTTATATTTCAATAATTACATTTAAAAAGAAATGTATATCAACTACTGTCAAAATAACAAAAATGTTCATAGCTGGATCATCAGTGTGTATTTGTTTTCAGCTGTTTTAATAAAAATATGTCAGTTTGTGTTTTCGGGTTTTTGTTCATTTTTCAATTGCTGAAATGTGGGATGACTCAAGACTTTTGCACACGTCCTGGAACAGAACCGTGACAAACGACACGCAGACACGCTCCAGAGTCCATTTAAACAAGTCATAAGTCTTACCGATGTTATCCTCTTGTTTTTCATATTCTCTGTATTTTACTCTCTTCACAGCTACATTGGCACTTTATTTGTGTGCAGTGGATGCACCCCCCCTCCACCTTCCTTCCTTCCTGCCTGATCTCATTGGCTGCGGCCTGGACTGGAGCCCAGCCCACCTGCTCCATGGTGCTGTCCTTAATGTGACTGGCCGAGGATGATGGATCACCTCCTGTCACTTCCACCTCCTCCTCCAATCAACAACCGGCCATGGAAATTGATTGTTCTAATTTGCTCTCATTATTATTATGATATTAAGCACAATATACAGACACAGCTCACTGTCAGATCCGGGCAACGCCGTCATTAGTTACAGGGACTGGAGAATACGCCTCAGTGGGGTTTTTCCTTTTTTCTCCCACAGATGCCAGAAATGTAAAGGAATCAGTGAGCGTTGGAGAAACGCCGCCGCACTTTCTCTTAATAAGATTTGCCGTGCGGCCCCCCCTCGCCGAGGTGATGTAGCATCTAATTAAGTTCAATTCGGTGCATCTGGGAAAGAGGAAAGAAGGGAAATTTGATTAAGTTCCTCCGTGGCAGATGCAGCGCGTTCGCGTTCCGCTGCCGGATGGGAGGAAATGAGAAGTGCCCGTGTGAGAAAAACGCTCGTCTTTACATCGGCAATGTGTGCAAACTGTAGAAATCGGCAGTGACGGCTGCGGGAACTGGGGGCACTGAGGGTGCTACAGCACCCCTTGTGACTGACGATACATAAAATATGGCAAAAATATATCCACGGGTTATATTCATATTAGGATGACTTCTTAACGGGCGGACATGAGTTCCTGTTTGGGGGACTACAGCTTCTTTCACTTTTGCACATTCTCGCAGAAACCTCGTTCTAAAACCCAACAGAGTTCACTCAGGTCCTCTGGATGGTTCCTTTTTTGTTGAGATGTTTCACCCGCTTCGAACGTTATCAACCATTAAATGGCCATTATCAGTTATCATCCCCATAGCGGTCAGACTGCCCCTCCTGTACCTCCTAGTAGGTTTATAGGTACGTTATCACTGTTGGTAGCGATGACAGCAGGCTCCGTCTTATACGTGTTAAAGTTTAGAGTAAAGGGTCTAGTGTTACGTTTAGGCTCTTGGTTAGGTTTAGGCACAAGGGTAAGGGGGTTAGGTTTAGGGTTGGTCCTCCGGGTCAGGTGTACGGTTAGGTTTAGGAAAACGGCTATATAAGCTGAAAAAAGCACAAAAAAAAACACTTCCGGGTTCACGTCAACACGCAGCCTACTCACAGCAATAATAACGCAAATAACGTTATTTTAAACCTGCTAGAAGGTAGATTGGACAGTTTCACCGCTATAAATGGGGATGAAAACAACTGATAACGCCCATTGAATGGACTGACAGCATCCGAAGCCGCTGGATGTTTCGCCCTTCATCCAAAGGACTACATCAGTCCAAGGAGCCACAACAAACTCTGCCCCATACGCAACCCACTCACTTGGTGGGCCAGTTTGCAGGTAATAAGATGGTTTCTGGGGCCCGCCCTCTCCCCTGTCGACTCCTCTGAGGCAGCCATAGCCAAAGTGGTTCAAAACATCAAAGTCCATGCTCAAAAATCCAGATAATAAACCCAACAACGTTCAGTCAGGTCATCTGGATGTTTTTTGGTTTTGTTGTTGAGATGTTTCGTCCTTCATCCAAAGGACTTCATCAGACGGAGGAGCCACAACAAACTCAGTCCCACACGCCCACTCAAATAGTGGGACAACCAGTTTGTTGGTGATAAGATGGTTTCTGGGGCCCGCCTTCTCTCCTGTCGACTCTAATGGTACGTTCACACCAAACAGCATTTCAACTTCAAAAAAGCTCGTCACGCACGCAAGTGGACGCACTGGACCCACAGTGGTGTCCAGACCAGAACGCGAAGCTGCGGCGGTGTGGCGGCGGGGGGTGTGGGAGGAGCTTACCGGTATACCGAGTTCCTCACTGCACTCCGCCAGGCAAGGAGCTTTTTATTTCTGTCTCTGTAGAGCAGACTTGACTGGTCGTGAAGGACTTGTCGCGAACACACAGCTACAATGAGTTTCTCTTCCATAGTACATGACTCCGCGGGTTTTTTCTGTGTCCCACAAACAATACGTCACATAGTTGCGCAATACCCGTCCCCTTGTTTCCGCGTCACATAAGGACTCTCCCCCTCTCTCCTCCCCCCGACTCTCCCTGATCAACCAATCAGGGAGAGTTGAACGGCGTTTGAACGGCGAAAAACTTCAGCTAAATCAAGGCGTGCTTTGGAGGCTGAAGCGGGTTCACGTGCACGGAAAACGCTTTCCAGCACGCTCAACACGCACGTGACGTGACGCCCAACGCCAAGACGCGCCTGGAAGCGCGTCCCCCACTGACTTTGCATGTAAACTGGACGCTCCTGCAGTTGAAACGCTGTTAGGTGTGGACGTACTAGTGAAGAGTTGTAACAAAAAAAGTCTTCTTGTGTGGTGACTTCAATATTGATATTGGGAACAAAACTGATTCAAATAACACCGATACATTTATGGATTCAATGTGTAGTTTGAGTTTCTTTCCGTTAATAACAAACCCAGCAAGAATCACATCTCATAGTGCCATCATAATTGATCTTTTTTTTTTTACAAATGTCATAAATGGTGATGTGACAAGTGGTATTTTGATGACCGATATTAGTGATCATTTACCAATTTTCATAATTTATAAAAATGATTTCATTTCTAAGAAAACTATTAGAAAAACAATAAATTAATAAACACGTCAAAAAAAGCACTAGATAAATTAAAAGATGATCTAGATAAACAAAATTGGGAGGATGTATATGTAAATGATGTAAATGAATCTTATGATAAGTTTATGAATATACTAGAAGCTTTGTACAATAAAAATTGTGTGAAAATAAATAACAAACAAAATAAAGACACTGTAGATCCACCATGGATGACGAAAGGACTGAGAAACGCATGTAAAAAAAAAAAAGAATAATCTGTATTCATGTTTTTTTAAATATAGAACAGTTGTTACTGAAACAAAATATAAAAAATATATAAAAACAAATTAGTCTGGATTATAAGAAAACAAAAAAGGGAATATTATAGTAAATTACTACACAAAAGTGATATGAGAGCAACTTGGAAAATAATGAATAGTGCTTTAAATAAAAATAAGGTTGGTATGAGTACTCCAAAATATTTTGTGGATAACAATGTGGAAATCCATGATGAAAATGAAATAGTTAATGGATTTAACAATTATTTTACGAATGTGGGATCTACCCTGGCATAAAAAATACCAAAAGTGGATATAAATGTGAGTCATTCAATTGATGGTTGTGTGAATAGTATGTTTATAAAAGAACTGACAAAGAAGAAATCATGATGGTGCAAATTTCATGATAAAAGATCAAAAGACTGTGAAGATATGGACATGATGGTTGTGAAAGAAATAATGAGCTATGTCATTGAGCCATATTACATTTGCAATCTGTCATTTTCATCTGGAATATTTTCAAACAGAATGAAAATAGCCAAGATAGTTCCTCTTTTTAAGAATGGCGATAAATGTCTTTATAACAATTACAGACCTATATCTTTGTTGCCGCAGTTCTCCAATATTTTAAAAAAATTATTTATAGCCAGATTTGATTTCTTTCTGGATAAACATAATATCTTAAGTAAAAGTCAATATGGGTTTAGATCAAACAACTCAACTTCCATGGCCCTTATGGAGTTGATGGAACATGTTACTACAGCTGTTGATCAAAAACGATATTGTCTAAGTGTGTTTGTTGATCTAAAAAAGACATTTAACACTATCGACCACTCAATTCTACTTGAAAAATTGGACAACTATGGTATTAGAGGAACAGCTTTGCAGTGGATACGTAGTTATTTGCAAAACAGAAAACAGTTTGTACAGATGGACAATACTATAAGATCTGGCCTCTGTGGTATTTCATGTGGAGTGCCGCAAGGTTCTGTACTTGGACCGAAATTGTTTATTTTATATGTTAACGATTTGATGAATGTGTCAGGTATCCTTAGATGTGTTCTTTTTGCTGACGATACTACTTTCTTTTGTTCGGGTGATGATTTGAAACATTTGATTGACTTGATGAATAGGGAGTTTGTTAACATACAAACTTGGTTTAATTTAAATAAGTTATCGTTGAATATTGATAAAACTAATTATATGATTTTTAGTTAAAAAAGATAACTACAGTTTCTCCTTTCGAAATTAACGGTGTTGAAATAAGTAGAGTCAGTGAAATGAAATTTCTGGGTGTAATCATTGACGATAAATTATCATGGAAACGACACATAAATTCTGTTAAGACTAAAATATCCAAATCCACAGCAGTATTATATAGGGTAAAGGATTTATTGAATGATAATGCCTTGTATTTGCTATATAACACAATTATAGTACCACATTTAATTTATTGTGTTGATGCGTGCAAAACTTTAACAAAGCCTATTTTCATCCTGCAAAAAAGAGCTATAAGAATTATAACAAGAATGCATTATTATCATCCAACAAGCAAACTATTCTATAAATTGAAACTATTGAAGTTTTATGATCTGGTGGAATATAATATTTTTTTTATTAATGCATAAAGCTCAAAACTACAAACTACCATAAATATTCAAAAGCATTTTGTAAAAAGGAAAAGCTGTTACAATCTTAAGGGAACAGACATTTTTGTTAAACCACAATATAAAACCAGTTTAAAGGGCTGGTTTACTTTAATACATGGAATAGATTTATGGAATGGTTTGGGAAATGATGCCAAAAAAATTGAGTCAATGTCTATATTTAAGAAATTGATTAAGTATAAATTCTTAAATAGATATATATAAATGTAAAATTGTTAATGTACTAAAAATCGGCAATTGTTATGGGTTATTAATTTTGTTCATGAATAATCATTGTTTGAATTGAGTGTTGAATAGAATTTTGATTTAAGAAGGGGCAGACATAAGAATTTTATTCTTCTTCTGCTTTCTTTCATTTTAAATCTGTTTTTTTTTCTATATATGTTTTGGAATTGTTTCTCTTGTGTTTTAAATTTGAAATGAATAAACTAAATACAAATAAATACAAATAACAACGTTCAGTTAGGTCCTCTGGACGATTTCTTTTTTTGTTGAGATGTTTCGTCCTTCATCCAAAGGACTTCCCTTTGAACTTTGATGTTTTGAAACACTTTAGCTATGGCTGCTTCAGAGGAGTCAGTGGGGAAGAGGACGGGCCCCAGAAACAATCTTCTCATCAGAAAGCTTGTTGGCCCACTATGTGAGTGTGCTGCTTGTGGGACTGAGTTCGTTGTGGCTCCTCGGACTGATGAAGTCCTTTGGATGAGGACAAAACGTCTCAACAAAAAAAGAAAGAAAGAAACCGTCCAAAGGACCTGATTAAACTTTGATGGATTTTTTTTAGATTATTGAACATGAACTTTGATGCTCTTTCTGAAACATGTTCTTGCACTCATCATTTAGTTCGGGATGCTAAACGGTGGTGAAAACCACCAATGCATCATCATTTGATAAAACACAAAAGATATATTTATATATTTTTAAAATCAACTAAAAAGTGAGCTTCCGTCGAGTCTATTTAATGACTTTGTGGCCAACCGCTCTTTATCTCTTTATCCGTCTTTGTTTCCATCAGCATGCCTGATGTGGAAAAACCAGAGGTAAGCAGAATTATCTCTGCGTGGTGAAGGCCCTCTCTCTCTCTCCCCGCCTTCACAAGCCCAATTTGAGATGGTACAAATGAGACTCCAAAAGGCCAAAGCAAATACCATAAAAATGTGCTGATCCTGATATTAGCACAGCAGCCCCTCCAGCTGTATACCACTCCCATGTTCCGTGGACCAAAGTGTATCCCCAGCCACGCTGTTATCAGCCCAGAGTATATTGGATAGTGCTTACATTAACACACAGTGTCTAACAAACCGCTTACGCTCCTTTAATTGGATTACAAGGAGTGCTGCATTCCCATTGGTGAGATTAGGAGGGTCCGGGCACGGAGCCCACTCCCCCCGTCCTCGGCGTGAGTGAGGCATCTGATTCGTTGTCGTCCCTAACGACCTGCAGATGGCAGATGTTTGATTGGTGGAGTGGCGCAGGCGAGGGTGTCCATTGGTCCATGACAGTGTAATAAGGGGGGGATGCCAAGTCAACTGTCAGGGTGTCGTCTCTGATCTGGAGGTGATTAATGAGGCTATTTATTTATTTACTGGCCTCAAACACTGCTTGTGGAAACACTGTTCTCTAAGTAGATTGAAAGGTCAGTCTAAAAAGGCACTTGATGGGTTTTATTTGACTAAAAAGTACGTTTTTTTTCTTTTACCATCCAATGTTACTGGTTACTGTTATGTTACTGGTTGTGAGTCCAGACCAGCTTTCCAATAGTTGTTTACTTGGACCCAGTAACTCTCAGGATTATTAATAATAAAGTTATGGACAAATGCAACAGCCTTGAGCAAAA
>JBBPBX010019537.1:0-11192 GCA_038048925.1 Garcialebias charrua | reverse complement strand
GAATCAGTAAAACTGAGTTAAATATATCTATCAAGGCAGTACAACATATATTCATATATTTACAACAATCACCTTCAAAAGGGGAAGAAAAGTGAGAAACCACACGGACTCTGTGTTTCCTTCTAATACACTATGAAGAATGGAGAAAATGGCCGTGTGACGTGCGCCCCCTCCTGGACATACTGGGCATTACCCACTTGGATCACACGCAGCATACAGTATAGTACTTTCCATTACATCTACGTATAAATGTCTGTGGTGCAGAACGAGTACAAATGTCCGCTCTGGAAGTAAAACACTCACAGAGTGAGTTGTGCCTCTGTCCCGACGTGGAAACTGAAAGCGGCAGAGAGGAAGATGACGTCATGTAGCCGTTTGATTTCCCATCATGCATCACGTTCTTCAACCGCTAAAACAGCTAAAAAATAACAAAAACAAGAATTTAAGCTGTGCAAACTAATCAGGCTTTCTGTTTTTTTTCAGGCTATATTGAATTTGAAGCCAGAATTTTTCCACAATGCAACCGTGAGTGAAAACCGTAATGGTTCAGACCTACATAAAACGCAATGAACGTCATTGTACATTATGTTGAGATGTCATTAGCCGGTGGGGGTGCTGCCTTAGGATTACCCTCCCCTGGGGTCATCCTACGATTCATCAGATAGCGTAATGTGAATGTTTGTACTTGAAATGTAATGAATTAGATAATGTATCGTGTCGTATAATGTATCGTATAATGGTCGTTAAAGATCTGTTCCAGTCGCTGCCGTGTTAGGCGCTATTGAACGCGGTCAATAGCGCCTAACACACACATCAGATAATGTATCGTATAATGTATCGTATCGGATAATGTAAACATATCGTATAATGTATCGTATCGTATAATGGTCGTTAAAAATCTTCAGTCACTACTGTGAATCAGATAATGTACGGTGAATCGGATAGGCTACGTCAATGCGTCTGTGCGCCTTGTTCAATGAGGTCGGTAGGAGTGCGGTCTATGACACGCCAGGAATGCAAGTGGACAAGGTGTACAGATGCGTTAACGTGCACCAAAGGGGCCACGGGGGGTCATCTCAACAATTTTTTGGACAAAACAGCAATTGTCAATTACTCTGCTGCTTTGGCAGCACGGTGTCACAACTGGTAGAGCTGCTGCCTCTCAGCGAGCAGGTCCCCGGTTCAAATCCCGGCCCGGGGGCCTTTCTGGGTGGAGTTTGCATGTTCTCTCCATGCATGCGTGGGCTTTCTCCGGGTGCTCCGGTTTCCTCCCACAGTTCAAAAACATGCATGTTAGACTGATTGGTAACTCTAAATTGACCCTGGATGTGAGTGAGACAGGTCCCTCTTGTAAATGAGTCCCCGTGGCTCAACGAGGCTAGCTTGTATAAATAAAGGTTGAATGAATGAATGAATGCTTAACCTTTGATGTTTTTCTTTCATACCATAAAATTTACATTTATAATCACAGAAACTGTGCAGTTACTCTTTTATGATAATACATTTGCGCAGCTTCGTTCATTAATCATACATGTCCGCTGGTGCTGTAGCCCATTTTAGTCCAAATATTCCTGGCCAGAGCTGCTCTGCCAAGATGGAGCAACGGCAGAGCAGCCGACTCTAAACCCGAAGGTTGAAGGTTTGATCCCCAGCATTGCCTACATATGGCAACGTAAAATGACTACACACAGCGTTTAATATTATTATTATCTAAAGTGACTAAAATAAGTAAACATTTTATGTAGAAAAGGCATTTATATTAATTTACTGATAATTCATTTCCTCTATACATGTATTTTATACATTTAAATAGAATATTGTTGCAAGGACGTCGCCATGGCGCTGGTTTACACTGCAATGCATTCTGATATTTTTTTTTTTTTACCATTCATGCTTTATGGTAATCATGAAATTAACAATGATAATTTATCATCATAAAAGATTAACTACAGTTACTTTTTTATCAAAGTAAATTGGACTGGCTTTTCAACATTTTGATCGCTGTTATTTTGACAAATTAATGCCCATGTTTTGATCCGTAATGTGAATAACATCACATTTCTCTCCTTGTATTTTTAATAAATAAGCCCATTGTTATGAATAACCCACTTAAAAGTGATTTGCAATTTAGTCGTGCTGTTTAATTATATTTTTTGTGTTTTTTATTCAGGGCGGATACATATTTTTAAGCCAGGTAGCTGATCGTTTGGTTTACAGCCCATCCATCCATCCATCCATTTTCTTCCGCTTATCCGGGGTCGGGTCGCGGGGGTAGCAGCCTAAGTAGGGAGGCCCAGACTTCCCTCTCCCCAGCCACTTGGAGCAGCTCCTCTGGGGGAATCCCAAGGCGTTCCCAGGCCAGCCGAGAAACATAGTCCCTCCAGCGTATCCTGGGTCTTCCTCTGGGTCTCCTCCCGGTGGGACATGCCCGGAACACCTCACCAGGGAGGCGTCCAGGAGGCATCCTAACCAGATGCCCGAGCCACCTCAACTGGCTCCTCTCGATGTGGAGAAGCAGCGGCTCTACTCCGAGTCCCTCCCGGATGACTGAGCTTCTCACCCTATCTCTAAGGGAGAGTCCAGCCACCCTGCGGAGAAAACTCATTTCAGCCGCTTGTATCCGAGATCTTGTTCTTTCGGTCATAACCCAAAGCTCATGACCATAGATGAGGGTGGGAACGTAGATCGATCGGTAAATTGAGAGCTTTGCCTTTTGACTCAGCTCTCTCTTCACCACGACAGACCGGTACAGCGCCCGCTTCACTGCGGACGCTGCACCTATCCGCCTATCGATCTCACGCTCCAGTTTTCCCTCATTCGTGAACAAGATCCCGAGATACTTAAACTCCTCCACTTGGGGCAGGACCTCCTCCCCGACCCGGAGAGGGCACGCCAGTAGTTTACAGTCGCCACGCCAGTGGTTTACAGCCACTTATTAAAAAGCTCTGTAAAGCAAACGATTCAGGAACGCAGATAGCAGTTTGAGACCAAGGTTCACTGAGGCCAAGAATACCTGAACGCACACACAACACAACGCAAGGCGCACAAAAATCAAAATATCAAGCCATTCAGGGGCGATTGTAGAATATGTCCTTAGGGGTGCTTTGCCTCCAGTGCTGACAATGACTCTTGGCTTGAACAGGGGGGCCTGGCCAATTCAATTCAGTTTATAGATCCAAGTCACAACAGAATCATCTCAGGGCACTGAACAGAAACATTCATCTGAGGAGCAGACTGCTTTGAATTTAACGTCATCACAGAACATCGCAGGCCGTTGGTGTCAGAAGCATTTGTAATGTGTGGGGGTCTGGGCAGAGCCATATATATAGAGAGTTCCGACACGCTTTGATCTCGCCGACAGGCGGTCATTCGTTCCAAACAACGGCTATGGAAACCTTGTGGAGCTGCACCCTCTGGCGGCGACGGAGCGCTACTGCAGGCAGCTTCAGACTGTAAGAGCCATGGAACAAATCGCCCCCTCCATGACCCACGTGACTTCCGCATTCCATTCTTACAATGGAACTCAATGGAAGTGTCGCAACTCTCACTTTATATGGCTCTGGGTCTGGGGGTCCATCCATCCATGCGTCCATTATCTTTTACCTGCTTCTTCCATTTTGGGTCACGGGGGTCGCCGGTGCCCATGTCCAGCAATCAACGTGCGATGGGTGTCACGGGAGTCGGCCGCTGGCCTTTATCATCTTTGACATATTTCCAAACTTCCTTTAGTTTTTGAAATGGAATCAACTGCATTCAAGCTTCTAAACACTCAGGGTAACACGTGTCTGAATTACATGTTACCCACTGACAACATTTAAACATTTTATTCTGATGATTTGTCACAATATCACCATTTTTTTCACATCTTAGTTTATTATCTTAGTTCCTTATTTACTGTTTCTTTTACAATTCATATTTTTGCTATTGCTGGATGTAAGTGGAACTCTGTGTACACAATTTTGTTCCACCTCATGTACCACATGCGATGCGAATGACCATAAAGAACCTTGACTTGACGTGATAAAAAGGTCCATGACTGCAAAGCGTTCATAAAGGAAAACACCACCCACAGTGTTGTTGGAGGAAAACCAGGCTGCAGCTCCTGCAGGTAAGGGGGCGTTCACTTCAGGACAAACTGAGGTTGCTGATTGGTCAGTTGCTGACAAGCCTGCTGGACTGATGACAGGTGGCGTCGAGGATCAGGCTCGTGCTAAAAGAAATCATAGATTTTACTGGCCTGTTTATGAGCGTCATCATTTATTCCATATTTATTAAAAATGTATTCAATATTTTGGTGAATCTAACGTTTGAGAACTGAGTTTTCTTACAAAATCCTAATGATGTTTGGTTTCTTTACTTTTCAAGGGTGCCGAGTTCAAATGTAGGGGCACTTGAGCACCCCCCAAAAGAGGCTAAAATAACACTGAAGCCAGTTCATATGTATAGTTTACTTCTATATGCTTTATGTGTGATTTATAATTAAGTGCAAAATCATTTCTTATTTTACTACGGTAGTGCAGACAATAGGTAGGAACAGACAATTCCTCTGCCAGAGTCCTGGGACCTTGAGGGTCCTCTACCGGATCTCATTTGTTCTTGGGGCGTCACACATCTGGACAGACATTACTCAGGTTGTTCACTGAATTTTCTGGAGCCACTCATCAATCTTGGGTGCATCTGTTCTCCATATTCTGACGATCACTGACTCCACTGAGGCCTTGACTCCCCCCACTGTCTCCAAAACTTCCTCCAGGCCTTTGCATTTCTCGAGCTTTCTCAGGTTTCTTCTTCTTGTTGCTACAACTTCTTGGGATCACTACATCTATCACCACTGTCTTCTTCTGTAGTTTGTCGAGCACATTGATGTCCGGATGGTTAGCCATCACTTGTTTGTCCGTCTGGACCAGGAAGTCCCTCAGTGTCTTAGCTCTGTCATCCTCCACCACCTCGCGTCAATGCTTGCGTTTTCGCTCCAAATTCTTGACGTCATTTGAGCAGCAGCAGGGCAGAGCGTTTACCTATGGGACAAATTGAGGTCGCTGATTGGTCATTTTCTGACACGCCTACTGAATTGATTGACAGGTCGGGTGGGGTAAAAAAAAGGCACGAGCTGCAGCCGCAGCGGTGTTCTGTGTTTATAATATAAACACAGAACACCGCTGCAGCTTTATATGTTACGGAGCCCCCCAGGGGACATGGGGGGAAAAAAAATCTTTGCGTGCGCACGCAAATGTTTTGCGTGCCCACGCAAAACATTTGCGAGGTAACGCAAAACCTTTTGCGTGCCCAAGCAAAACTATTGCGAGGTAACGCAAAACTTTTTGCGTTCCCACGCAAAAGGTTTTGCGTTACAGACACCACGGGCGTAGCCAGAATGTTATGAAGGGCGGTTCCTTTAAAAGGAATGTGGACCTTCTGAAATAAACATGCCACGATAGCTCAACTAGTAACGCATCGGGTCGTCTCTCCAAACCTCATAGGTTCGATTCCCATCTGGGACAACATTTTTTTTTTTAAAGATTATTTATTCATTCCAGATTAAAAAAACACAAGAAAACTATTTACAAAACAACAATAAAAACTTTCAATTATAAAAACATTCCTCTTTCTTATTTTGCTTAATGGTTTTTAACTCATCCCTGAAATTCTGACACAGAATCACAAGTTCAAGTGTGAACTGTGTCACAGAATAAACACAATAAAAACATGTATTATCTGCAGCATTGTTGTTTAAAATGGCTCAACATTACGACAATGAAGCAGACAGTACACTCAATTTAATAGAATTTTGAAATCAGCCTTAAATATAAGGATGTCCAGTGTGTGCTGCAGTGGTAAAAGTATTTTCCGTTGTATATTTCACGTTCAAGCTCCGTGGAATCAGCTGTTTGAGCCGACGTGGCAGCCTGCGCGATGAGTTAAAAACCATTAAGCAAAAATAAGAAAGAGGAATGATTATATAATTGAAAGTTTTTATTGTTGTTTTGAAAATAGTTTTCTTGTGTTTTCTTAATCTGGAATGAATAAATAATCAAAAAAAAAAAAAGTTGTTCCAAGTGGGAATCGAACCTGTGAGGTTTGGAGTGGCGATCCGATGCGTTACTAGTTGAGCTATCGTTGCATGTTTATTTCACAAGGTCCACATTCCTTTTAAAGGAACCGCTCATCATAACATACGCCCATGGTGTCTGTAACGCAAAACCTTTTGCGAGGTAACGCAAAAAGTTTTGCGTTACCTCGCAATAGTTTTGCGTGCACACGCAAATAAATTTTTTTGCCCCCCCATGTCCCCTCGGGGGCTCCATAATATGTTAATAAAAAAGTTCTAAAAATAAAATAAAAACAGGGAGCGTTGGTCCAGCACACCAGTAAATCTGCAGAACCTCGCGCAGCCACACTGGACCAGAGTTTAATTCGCTCATGACAAATTCATTCATTTCTCATCATTTCAGTCACGGAGTCAACGGAGGAGGAAGCGATCACTTGACTTTTGGCAATAAAACAAAAGAAAAGGCCAGATCAGGGATGAAAAAGGGGAATTTAATACATTTGTGTCACATACAAAACAGTCCGGCGCCGGGCAGTTTATTGTGAGACAACGCGCTTGCGTTCGCGGTCGTAAAATTTGAGCTTGGCGCGTTCGTGCCAAGCTCAAACGCTTGTGCCTCTGCGTTTGAATGGCGTCGAGCGGCGTTCGGCCGAACGCAGAGCTATACTGGGGCCGTAAGTACTGTATATATCCTTAGATTCAAACAGACTTATACTGCCATCAAGTGGTTAAATAAAGGTACTAAAAAACCCTTGTCATGGATAATACTTGCTCTTTTTTGTAGTTTTCAGAGTCAGAGTTTTTTTATTGGTTGTTTCCACCACATGTGGTACATGTGGTGGAACTAAATTATGTACACAGGGTCCCAATTACAATAAAATGTAAAATTAAAACTGTAATAAAATCCAAGATATGAACTAAGAATAACGATAACTAAAAATACACTAAGCACTAGTAGTACAAAAACAGTAGCAGAACAGCTGCACGAACATGAATATGACTTTAAGCTTCTAACTAGCATTCTGCTTCTTTAAGCTTCTAACTAGCATTCTGCTTCTTTAAGCTTCTAACTAGCATTCTGCTTCTTTAAGCTTCTAACTAGCATTCTGCTAGTCTGTGTCACAACAGATGTTTCTCGCCATATCACGGTTCACTTATTTCAGCTTCACCCTATCACTGTTTCTTCAAACCGGTTTTTTTATCATGTACTGTACATACATGTCATCGTCATCACCTTTATTGCCAGATAACAACTAATGCCTGTTGCAGCAGCACAAAAATGGTTTTAACTCTAGTCATTTTTCGACTTTTGTATAAATCTTTGGCATGAAAGGTGGCGGCAAGTGATATGCATTCCATCAGGAAATGGTACTTTTTAAATGAGTAATCTGATTACCAGAATCTTCAGCAGCTCCTCCAGCTACCAGGCGATGACAGCGTGGTCTTCCTGGAGCGCCTAGCTGAGCTGCTGGGAGTTGGGACGGTGCCGGACGAGGTCGTTAAAGATCTCCTCCAGTCGCTGCTCCGTCAGGACACACCTGACCCCCGCTGCAGAGCTGCGCTGGAGTCCTGCACAGGTCGAAAAACATTGTCACCAACTTTAATACATTACAGCCCAGAAAACAAAAGGATACCCACAAGTTCACATGTTGAACTCCTCTTTAACTACCAAATGAAAACAGACAGAACAATGTCCGTTTGACAGAATATACACTTTACTTTACATCATGGAGATAAAAAAATAAATGTTGTGCCCAAAAGACAGCAGCACTTGTCAAACGCAGATGACCTGGGTCAGTTCAGGAACTGAACAAGCCAGGGCTCACCAACCTTTATGACACCGAGAGCTACTTCAGTGGGACGGAGTGACACGAAGGGCTACTTTTTTCATACAAACATTTTTGCACGGCTCACCTTTTCATTATAGTATTAATAATAATACATTTGCATTCATGTGAATATACGACTGTCTGATCATCTTAATTCAATTTATAAAGTGTCAATTCACAACAGAAGTCGTCTCAGGGCACTGCACAGAAACATTCATATACATAAAAATCTGATTAATAAAACAATTATCTTAATATTAAGGACTCCACAATGATTATCAGTAAGGATTTAGCATGACAGATATGATACATTATTATTGATAATTAGTGACTAGAAATGTCAATCAAGAACCTGAGTCATCAGTTTCAATCCTTTCTGGCTCTTCTGTGTGACTGTAAATTGTCCCTAGTTGTGACTGGGAGTGTGGATAGTTGTTAGCTCTTTGTCTGTGTCTCTGGGATGGACTGGAGACATGTCCAGGGTGTCCCCTGCCTTCACTCACAAGCAGCTGAGATGGGCTCCCAACAAGTTCCCAACAAGTGGGCATAATGGATGACTTCCTATAGCAGAAATCTGATATTTAAACAACTATTGTAGCATTTTATAAGAACACGTGCAACACAGTTAACATACAAACATGGCTGGTTAACGCCAAACACGTGACAGAAGTTTCTGCTGCACAAGCTAGCAAATAGGTGCACCTGCCATTTCATGTTATCGACACAAGTAAAACAAAGAACGTGATAAACTAATATTATGAATCAGTAAAACTGAGTTAAATATATCTATCAAGGCAGTACAACATATACAGTATTCATATATTTACAACAATCACCTTCAAAAGGGGAAGAAAAGTGAGAAACCACACGGACTCTGTGTTTCCTTCTAATACACTATGAAGAATGGAGAAAATGGCCGTGTGACGTGCGCCCCCTCCTGGACATACTGGGCATTACCCACTTGGATCACACGCAGCATACAGTATAGTACTTTCCATTACATCTACGTATAAATGTCTGTGGTGCAGAACGAGTACAAATGTCCGCTCTGGAAGTAAAACACTCACAGAGTGAGTTGTGCCTCTGTCCCGACGTGGAAACTGAAAGCGGCAGAGAGGAAGATGACGTCATGTAGCCGTTTGATTTCCCATCATGCATCACGTTCTTCAACCGCTAAAACAGCTAAAAAATAACAAAAACAAGAATTTAAGCTGTGCAAACTAATCAGGCTTTCTGTTTTTTTTCAGGCTATATTGAATTTGAAGCCAGAATTTTTCCACAATGCAACCGTGAGTGAAAACCGTAATGGTTCAGACCTACATAAAACGCAATGAACGTCATTGTACATTATGTTGAGATGTCATTAGCCGGTGGGGGTGCTGCCTTAGGATTACCCTCCCCTGGGGTCATCCTACGATTCATCAGATAGCGTAATGTGAATGTTTGTACTTGAAATGTAATGAATTAGATAATGTATCGTGTCGTATAATGTATCGTATAATGGTCGTTAAAGATCTGTTCCAGTCGCTGCCGTGTTAGGCGCTATTGAACGCGGTCAATAGCGCCTAACACACACATCAGATAATGTATCGTATAATGTATCGTATCGGATAATGTAAACATATCGTATAATGTATCGTATCGTATAATGGTCGTTAAAAATCTTCAGTCACTACTGTGAATCAGATAATGTACGGTGAATCGGATAGGCTACGTCAATGCGTCTGTGCGCCTTGTTCAATGAGGTCGGTAGGAGTGCGGTCTATGACACGCCAGGAATGCAAGTGGACAAGGTGTACAGATGCGTTAACGTGCACCAAAGGGGCCACGGGGGGTCATCTCAACAATTTTTTGGACAAAACAGCAATTGTCAATTACTCTGCTGCTTTGGCAGCACGGTGTCACAACTGGTAGAGCTGCTGCCTCTCAGCGAGCAGGTCCCCGGTTCAAATCCCGGCCCGGGGGCCTTTCTGGGTGGAGTTTGCATGTTCTCTCCATGCATGCGTGGGCTTTCTCCGGGTGCTCCGGTTTCCTCCCACAGTTCAAAAACATGCATGTTAGACTGATTGGTAACTCTAAATTGACCCTGGATGTGAGTGAGACAGGTCCCTCTTGTAAATGAGTCCCCGTGGCTCAACGAGGCTAGCTTGTATAAATAAAGGTTGAATGAATGAATGAATGCTTAACCTTTGATGTTTTTCTTTCATACCATAAAATTTACATTTATAATCACAGAAACTGTGCAGTTACTCTTTTATGATAATACATTTGCGCAGCTTCGTTCATTAATCATACATGTCCGCTGGTGCTGTAGCCCATTTTAGTCCAAATATTCCTGGCCAGAGCTGCTCTGCCAAGATGGAGCAACGGCAGAGCAGCCGACTCTAAACCCGAAGGTTGAAGGTTTGATCCCCAGCATTGCCTACATATGGCAACGTAAAATGACTACACACAGCGTTTAATATTATTATTATCTAAAGTGACTAAAATAAGTAAACATTTTATGTAGAAAAGGCATTTATATTAATTTACTGATAATTCATTTCCTCTATACATGTATTTTATACATTTAAATAGAATATTGTTGCAAGGACGTCGCCATGGCGCTGGTTTACACTGCAATGCATTCTGATATTTTTTTTTTTTTACCATTCATGCTTTATGGTAATCATGAAATTAACAATGATAATTTATCATCATAAAAGATTAACTACAGTTACTTTTTTATCAAAGTAAATTGGACTGGCTTTTCAACATTTTGATCGCTGTTATTTTGACAAATTAATGCCCATGTTTTGATCCGTAATGTGAATAACATCACATTTCTCTCCTTGTATTTTTAATAAATAAGCCCATTGTTATGAATAACCCACTTAAAAGTGATTTGCAATTTAGTCGTGCTGTTTAATTATATTTTTTGTGTTTTTTATTCAGGGCGGATACATATTTTTAAGCCAGGTAGCTGATCGTTTGGTTTACAGCCCATCCATCCATCCATCCATTTTCTTCCGCTTATCCGGGGTCGGGTCGCGGGGGTAGCAGCCTAAGTAGGGAGGCCCAGACTTCCCTCTCCCCAGCCACTTGGAGCAGCTCCTCTGGGGGAATCCCAAGGCGTTCCCAGGCCAGCCGAGAAACATAGTCCCTCCAGCGTGTCCTGGGTCTTCCTCTGGGTCTCCTCCCGGTGGGACATGCCCGGAACACCTCACCAGGGAGGCGTCCAGGAGGCATCCTAACCAGATGCCCGAGCCACCTCAACTGGCTCCTCTCGATGTGGAGAAGCAGCGGCTCTACTCCGAGTCCCTCCCGGATGACTG
>JBBPBX010019536.1:21553-35980 GCA_038048925.1 Garcialebias charrua | reverse complement strand
TGGCCTTAGGGGAGTAAATATGGAGAGTTTTATAGCTGCTCACTTGGGAGAGGGAGGTGGATGAGGGTGGAGGGGAAGCAGAGGAATACAGCAACAGCAGATCCATTCAAGTATATTAGCTCCCACCTCCCCTCACAATAACCCGCTCATCTATTCTGTCCCGTCTTTCATCATCAACGCTCAATCTCATCCTGGTGACAGCACCAACACACAGAAGCCACAAAGCCATGCATGTGTGCACATGCTTACCCATCCTCACAATTATACCCTGCATTTAGATTTTTCAGGCCAGGCCCCACTGTATGTGTTTGATGGGCCAATACATGTGGTGTGTGATGTGGTTGACAGCACCCCACACCCCACACCCCGCTCCCCAAGCTGCCCTGCTTTTAAGCCCTCATCCTCCAGTGGCTGCCTGTCCCCTGGAGTAGATTGCATCTTTTATTTATCATTTGCTCTTCCTTGGCTTTATCTTCCCCAGTTAGAAGAAGAAAGAAAGAAAAAAAAATAGAAATTCTGGGGCAAAAATTGCAATCAGCATAACATGCCCTGCTCCTGCTGTGTACTCGCCTGTCATCCTCCACTCTCTGCGAGCATGCGGGACGAGACTGACAGCCCATGCAGACGATGAGGCACACATGCACAGCCCCTCTCCACGTTTATCAAGCCCCACACACACACATACACACTCTTTCACACAAATAGCCACAGAAAACCACCCTGTTCCCCCTCTTTGTCACCATTTTCCAAAGCGCACACACACACACGCATATCTGCTTCGTGACGCCTCATACCTCTTTTTATATTTCAGTGCTCGGCTTCCTACTTGAACGAGTGAGCACATAAATGAGTCTAATGCTGGGGAATCTGGTAAACAGGCCAGGGAGAGAGAGGGAGGGAGGGAGAGCCTGTCTGTCTGTCTGCTCCATGGCTACCATTGTGCACTGCACATTCTCTGAGCCCACAAGAGCTGAAGCCATCTCCTCAGATTCTTTGGAAAGGGGGGTGGGTCCATGGTGGATAGTAAGCCAAGAAGTGAAGGAGGAATGGGGGGGGGGACCAGGGAGAGAGATGGAGTGGATGAGGGAGTGAGGGAGGAAGATCATGCATAAAATCTTGTTTACAGAATGCATTAAGATTCAGATGAACTGGGGAGGGTAATGGGATTAGAATCCTGAACCCTTTCCAAGGGTGGGGGAGTCGGATTGACAGCCGAGTCTATTGCACTGACGAATGCAGGGAAATATTCTGGCTCTGGCAAAGACAGGCCAAGAAGCAGAGAGGGTTTCTTGAGCCCTCTGTTAACTTCAAGGTGTGCACCACAAACATGCATCTGAAAGACAAGGTGTTGGGGTGGGTGGGGGACACCCTCTTTGTCTTTATGGGTGCATTCAGCTTGGGTCTTTTTAAAATGAATGTTGGGGGGGGAGGCTGAAGAAAAAGCTTCAGTGTGTCTCACAAAGGTGTTTGGCAAACAAAATAGAAGCACTGTGGCTTTAAATCACCGTCCCTCCTCCTCCACCCTTTTCTAAATATCGTCTATTTAGCCAGCGGTGAAACGATATAGGGGGCTTTTGTCTGCCTACACCCAGTGGTGGGGGCATGGAGAGCTGGGAAAGACACAAAAATAGGAACAAAGTCCTAAGCTTTTCCAATTGGAATTGCTCAGGGGCACAGATCAGTGGTTAAAAACAAGAAGTGGGCTTCCACCCCGGGTCTGGGATTTAAAATAGCCCGCATTGTTTACAGCAGAAACACGAGCCCCTGAACAAGTCTGGGATGTCTCCGCGGAAAACGCAAACCGAGACCATGTTTTTCTTCATTACAGCTCGATCCCTTGTTGTTTGTTTCAGCTTGAGTCCACTCACCGACTTGCAATACGTTGTCCACCCAGCCGCCCTCCAGCAGGGTGACACCCCGCAGGAAGGGCAGCTGGGTCTCGTCATTATTGTCCCCGCTAGATGATCCACTGTCCTCCCCGCCGCCGCCGCCGCCGGCGTTGAAGGAGGAGTACATGCAGATCTCCTTCTCGCTGCGCGGAAACGACCAGTACACGATCCTCCTCTGGACGGGCTCCGGGATCCGCTCGAAGCGCTCCTCCACCCGCTGGAACGGCCACTTCTCCGCGACGCGGCGCGCCGCGATGTCGAGCAGCGACTCGGGGTTGTGCGTCTTCCCGTTCCCCGACGCGGAGCCGCCGCACGGGACTCCTCCGGCCCGCTGGCCCTGCCGACTGCACGAGTTGTAGCCGGGCCGGCAGCAGAGCCGCTTGGCCGGGGGCTGCTGCACTCGCTCGGCCATAATCGCACCGCTTCCGACCTGAAGCGCAGCTCCTCTCCGATCATATAAACGGGATGAGGAAGAGGAAAAAGAGCACTCGCGCAGCGATTGTTTGCCGTACATGGAGAGGATGTCCTTATTTGGGGCGGTGGGGGCGGAGCCTGCGAGTTCCGTGAAGTCCCTTTGTGTTGTCAAAGTAACCGGGATGGGCGGGGCCTCGGAACCATAGTTGCCAAGTCCGCTTATTATACGCGACTTTGGGTTTGTTATTTTTCGGAAGCCGCTTATAAATTGACTTGTTTTGAATGTAAAGTCGCGTACTGTATTTGGGCTTGTTATTCTTTGTTCTTTGTTCTTTGTCTAGCGCAGGGGTCTGCAACATTTATGATCAAGAGCCATTCATTCACTAAATTAAACGTGTCCAGAGCCGCAACCAACTGATTCAACTGTAATTATCAACTAGTGGCCCATGGGCCGCTTTATATTTGTTGTAGGAGACGTTTGTGGCCTGTAGGGGTGACATTATGAAGATAAAATAACTAATAACATCTATTTTTACAATTTAAGACAAGTGAAAAAAAAACCAGATTCTTTTAAAGAGAGGGTTTGTTAATTAATAAAAACTAAGAACTATACAGACCTAGGCATCTTTTTAATTGTGGAAAAATTAATTAAGAATAGAAATAAATAATAACATCAAAGTTTTACTCCTTTTACTTGTTCCAATATCCACATACTGTATTAGCAAATGAAATGACAATAAAAATGCTAAAACTAGTAATTTTTTGTTGTTTGTAGAACAACCAATTCAGGTTTGGTCAAAGCTGCAGAGGGACCAAAGAGCCACATGTGGCTCCAGAGCCGCAGGTTGTAGACCCTTGATCTAGAGTGACAAGACCACGCTAAAATTAGCTGAGCTCCAATAAGTGGGGGAAATATGGGAAAAAATACAATAAAGAATGGGAGAAAGAGCGCACACTTAAAGCATGATTCAGGAAAGAGATTAAAGAAAGTTTTTTGTTGACTTAGCTTGCTATGAGTTTGCTGTTTAATTTTAATTTTATTTTTTAATTTGTACGCATCCTTTATGACTGTCTGTTGTTGTCGTTGTCCATTGTTGTCATCACTCTTCCTTTAAAAATTCAGGTCTCTCTGGTAAATGAGTCCCAGAGGCTTAATGGGATTAATTTGTATAAATATGCTAAATTAATTTTAATTTTTTTAGAGTGGATATGTTCTTCAAAGTGTTTAGCATAATTTTACAGTTTATTTGTAATGCCATTGCCATAATAAATGTATGTTTATACTGTTTAAAAACGGCCTTTGTTTTATTTACACAATGGGGTGGGTTGCCAGTTGGGCTTGTTTTGGGCTTGTTTTCATCAGAGCCTGGTTTTCATGGGGCAGCTCGCTTGTTTCTGTCGCGAGATCTGGCAACACTGCTTGGAACGCGGCCAGCGCACGAGTGGCGCTATAAAAGGAACTGGAGGCGGAATTCCCGAACGTCGGCAAATCCTTTGTGAAGCTGTGCGCGAGCGAGAGGGCGGAGCCCCGGCGGCTTTTGAAGTTCCCTTCTCATATGAGTTTAAAGGCGGGGACTTAATCCAGGGGCGGCCTAGCAGTTTCCCACAGGGGTAAAAAGGGGGCAAGAAAACTGACTTTTTTTTCCCTTTGGAGCCAAGCAATCACCCCGGGCTCAGCTTCTTCAACAACCGCTCCGGCTCACTTTACCGCAGTGCTCTGATGGTTGTTTTTGAAGCTCAGGTTTAAAAGGACTTTCAGCTGTCAGGGAATGAAAGGCCGTGGGAGGAGGAGGAACATGAAGATATGGAGTGGGACATGCTTGTCCTCTTTGGTTTCATCAGCCATTTAGGTCAGATGTTTGGCTTCCTACACCACATCAGTCTGTTAATCAAACATGTGGCTCTTTATATTTATTTAAAAGGAGTCATTCAGTTGCTACTATGAGCTGTTTCATTCTCTGTGAAAAAAGATTAATTTTGGAAGGAAGCTCCCAGAATGGTTACAAAATACAGGTAGTCCTCGACTTACGACGTTTCGGGTATACGTCACCAGTGGTGGAGAAAGTACTCAAGCACTGTACTTAAGTAAAAGTACAAATAAACAAACAAAAATGTACTCTAGTAAAAGTAGAAGTACCACGTTAATGTTTTTACTTAAGTAAAAGTAAATAAGTACTTGCTTTTAAAAATACTTAAAAGTATTAAAGGAGACCAAATATTGGTTTCATAAATTTTTATGGTATGTCTGTGGGCTATCCAGACCATGTTCATTCAATTTAATACACAAAATAATTCTTAGATAATAAAATATCCCCTTTTTAGTTCTGCCTTTTCTCATTTCTGTTCTGAACAGGCTGTTTATGATAATGAGCTCTGAAGGCCACGCCCTTCAAAAATTTGTTTACATTAACGCTGCCCTCCAAAGGGTTTACGTTAGCATTTCTTGCACTTTAGAAATTGCTAGAGCTAGCTTAAGATAACTTACCGAAAGCCGTATGCGCGCGCCGCCATTTGCTGCACCTGTTAGCATTAGCCCACCCGAATCCGAGGCTAATGTTAGCTCGTTCCTCCTCCGCCCGCTTAGCTCCGCTTAGCTCCGCTCGTTGCATGCGGCGCTTTGGGAGCGATCGCAGACACATACACAAAGTTCACCGAGTGTTTCCAGATAATTTATCCGTATGAGGCAACCTCTGATCGGAGCACGGTCCTCAAAAGCTAGCAGCTCCCGGCGGCAGATGGTCCCTTCGCCGGCATGTCCAATCCCCGCCCGCTTTGCTCCGCTCGTTGCATGGTCAGGCAGCGGTGATCTGCTCGTTTTACGTCTGCCGGCTGCTCGTTGGGAGCGATCGCTAATACGCTAAAAATTGAACTAAAACGTAAAAATAACAATTATACTTTATTTATAAAGCCATTTAAAACAACCACAGCTGCAACAAAGTGCTGTACACATGAAATTAAGAACATTTAAACAAAAGATGAGATGAAATCAGGAAAAACAACCGTCACGTCTTTTATACTGAAGTGGGTTGAGCCTAACCAGGGGTTGCTAGGTGAGGGGCTGGACTCAGGTTTGGGGTGGGTTGTCCTACGGCTTATGACGTCACAAATCGCAGGATTTGAAAATGAGACATTTATATCCCAGAAAAATAAATCTACTTAGAGTAAATATACCACTGGGTGCATTTCTTTGGCCCTAGGACTGTTTTTTTAAGAAGTAAATACCCAAAGTAGAGTTAAAAAAACATTAAAAAGTGAATTTTGCATCTGTGGTCCCCTTTAAAGTAAAAGTACTTGCTGAATGTATAGCCTAACACAATCGTCTCATTAAGTGTGCCTAGTACCGTAGGTATATTTTATGTAATACATTAATAGTGTTGTTCCAGTTTAATGAACAATGCTGTAGATAATACATGTTTTTATTGTGTGAACTCTGTGACACAGTTCACACTTGGACTTGTGATTCTGTGTGTCAGAATTTCAGGGATGACATGCAGAGTTAAATGTCATTGAGCAAAATAAGAGAGATGATTTTACCTTTTAATTTTTTTTATTTAACACAAAGTATAACCAATGTGTCATTTTAACTGCAGTAAACACATTGAAGTAAAAGTTTTCTGATGGAAAAAAGGACCATTAGACCTAACAAAGTAAAAGGCACGGACCATTTCAACTCCAGTTTGTCATCAACTCTAGTTAAAATACTGTAGTCAACCTTGAAATGGGTCATTAATGACAATATTTTAACTTCCTGACACCATTTTTGAAACGTAGACCCAAGTGTTGAGCCATCTCTTGTCTCCAAACATCCCATGAACTGACACATTTTAATATTGCAGCAAGAATTTATTGTTCAAGTTCAGAAGAAGTTCATTTAAAAAGTTTTTTTAGTCCAGTCTGTCTCTTTTGGGAGAGAAAATCTGTCCTGCTGAACTGAACAGTCTTTCAATAGTCTTTCAATAATATTTCAATAAGGTCATCATGGGTGGTGTGTATCTTCTGGCTGACTCTCCACGGTGGAATCCATTGTGGGTGTGTTGGCGATGCTGTGGGTGACCCCAGCTCAGTGACATATACAGTACAGTACTGTATACTAGAACACACACATTATTGGCCCAGCTCTTCTTGAAAGTGGATCTAACGTTACCTGTCCACTTTGCAGTGAATCAGTGTACCAACTCCCCTCTCACCTTTGGTTACTTTCAAACTAACAAACAAATCAAAAAATTGCAACGTGAAAGGAACTTCAAAAAAGGCGTTCAATACAAGATCAACTGGACTTTATTTGTTACAGAAAACGTTTCGACTCCTATCCAGGAGGCTCAAAAGCCTCCTGGATAGGAGTCGAAACGTTTTCTGTAACAAATAAAGTCCAGTTGATCTTGTATTGAACGCCTTTTTTTGATTTTATCATGTCCTGGACGACTGAGAATCTTCACCAGCGTGAAAGTAACTTGTAACTCAACACATTATAGAAATGTATTGTAGTAGAAAGTAGCCTACCGATACTTAATGTAAAATGTAGTGGAGTAAAAGTAAAAAGTATCCACATTTAACTCTACTTAAGTAAAGTACAGATACATGAAAAATGTACTTAAGTACAGTAACAAAGTACTTGTACTTAGTTACATCCCACCACTGTACGTCACGCATCTCATAAAAAAATAATTTTAAAAAATTGAAAAATCTTATTTTAAGTGTTTAAATGTTCCTGATTTTATGTGTACAGCACTTTGTTGCAGCTGTGGTTGTTTTAAATGGCTTTACAAATAAATTATTATTATTATTATTATTTTGAAGCCGATTTACGCAGTACCCGACAGTTTTTGGTTAGCTTCGGTTAGCTCCGGCTTCGACAGCCGGCTTTGGATGGACCGTGTGTCCGATCAGAGGTTGCTGCTCTTGGGGATGAGCTGGAAACGCTCGGTGAACTCTGTGGATGTCTCAGGCGGAGGAACAGCTTTGCGGCCTCGGATGTTGCTGGGACACGGAGCTAGCATGCTAACACGCGGAGAAACGGCTTCGCTGCCTCGGATGTTGCTGGGACAAGGAACATGCTAACACGCGGAGAAACGGCTTTGCGGCCTCGGATGTTGCTGGGACACGGAGCTAACATGCTAACACGCGGAGAAACGGATTTGCGGCCTCGGATGTTGCTGGGACACGGAGCTAACATGCTAACACGCGGAGAAACGGCTTTGCGGCCTCGGATGTTGCTGGGACACGGAGCTAACATGCTAACACGCGGAGAAACGGCTTTGCGGCCTCGGATGTTGCTGGGACACGGAGCTAACATGCTAACACGCGGAGAAACGGCTTTGCGGCCTCGGATGTTGCTGGGACACGGAGCTAACATGCTAACACGCGGAGAAACGGCTTTGCGGCCTCGGATGTTGCTGGGACACGGAGCTAACATGCTAACACGCGGAGAAACGGCTTTGCGGCCTCGGATGTTGCTGGGACACGGAGCTAACATGCTAACACGCGGAGAAACGGCTTTGCGGCCTCGGATGTTGCTGGGACACGGAGCTAACATGCGGAGAAACGGCTTTGTGGCCTCAGATGTTGCTGGGACACCAAGCTAACACGCTAACACGCAGAGAAACGGCTTTGCGGCCTCAGATGTTGCTGGGACACCGAGCTAACACGCGGAGGAACGGCTTCACCAGCTCCTAGTAAGTTATTAAAGGGGACCACAGATGCAAAAATCACTTTTTAATGTTTTTTTACTCAACTTTGGGTATTAACTTCATAAAAAAACAGTCCTTGTGCCAAAAAAATGCACCCAGTGGTTTATTTACTCTAAGTAGATTTATTTATTTTTGATAAATACACCAGGATTCACACTTCCTGCAGTTATTGACGTCACAGGCCGTAGCCAATCACCTCAAACCTGAGTCCAGCCCCTCACCTAGCAACCCCTGGTTAGGCTCAACCCACTTCTGTATTAAACACATGACTGTTGTTTTTCATGATTTCATCTCATCTTTTGTTTATATGTTCTTAATTTCATGTGTACAGCACTTTGTTGCAGCTGTGTTTTTTTTAAATGGCTTTATAAATAAAGTATAATTGTTATTTTTATGTTTTAGTTCAATTTTTAGTGTATTTGCGATCGCTGCCAACGCGCAGCCGGCAAAAATTAAACGAGCGGACCCCCGGCTTAGGGACCGGTTGCGACGGGACCCTCTTCCGGCGCGATGGAGCGGAGCTTCAACTGTACAGCCTCATTTCAGCCTCGCAGCAGCCTCGCAGCAGCGAGGACCTTCTCCTTACAGATTAATTTACGGGAGACACTTGGTAAACTTTGTGTTGTCTTGACTGGAACAGCGATAACTCCCAAAATCTCCGCGTGCAACGAGCGGAGCTGGCGAAAACCGGAAGAGGAACAAGCTAACATTAGCTTCGGATTCGGCAGGTCTCATGCTAAAAGGAGCAGCTCATGGCGGCGCTCTCAGACGGGTTTCGGTAAGTTATCTTAAGCTAACACTAACAGTAAGTCAAATGAGTAATAAAAAAGGAGCTAATTTTAAAACAACAACACATTACAGATACTGGCTGTTTCAGAGGGCGTAAACAGATCTTTGAAGGGCGTGGACTTCAAGAAACCGGTCGTTCAAAACGAAAGTTAAAAATGGCAGAATTAAAAAGGGTATAATTGATTATCTAAGAATTATTTTGTGTATTAAAATGAATTAATATTGTCAAGATAGCACACAGAAATAACATAAAAATTTTAAATACCTATATGTGGTCTCCTTTAACTCTTTTTTCCCTTCATTATGGCTCCAAATGTATGGAGCTAACATGCTAACAGGCCTTTCTGTAAACAGTTTGGACCACGCGAACAACAGGCAGCCTCAGATGTTGGAGGGACACCGAGCTAACAGGCGGAGGAAGGCTTCACCAGCTACCAGTAAGAATTTAACTCTTTTTTTCCTTCATTATGGCTCCAAATGTACTGTATGTGTTTTTTGATAATTAGGGTAGGATAGGCGAAGTGCTTGGTAACTATACAGTACCGTACATGTATGTGTATATGGGGCGGCCAGTGTGTAAGTATGTAACTCGGGGACCACCTGTAATCTTAAATAGAACGTAACATAGTTTTTAAACTTTTTAATTTGAACTTTGTAAACTATGAAATAAACTTTAAAAGTTTTCCTTGTTTAAATACGTCAAGGTTAAAATATTGACACAAAATTCTGAAATGCAGGTATAGCACTGAATGTAAACAAAGCACTTTTATCTGCATACTTGCAGCAAATGCAACCAATTTGAGAGTAAATACCAAATATAATAAATTGTTAGACTTCTCCGTCCCAAACAGCTCCTCCAAGGACGTCGCCCTCGTTGACATATTTTCAGTCACTTCTGCTGTTTAGCATATTTCTTAGTTCGCATCTTAAATCCTACTAGTTTTTCTTTACAATTTGTAATTTTGTTGGATGTAACTGAGACCTTGTGTACATAGTTTCGTTCCACGACATGTACCACATGTGGTGTGAATGACAATAAAGAACCTTGACCTTGTCTTTGTTTCTGTATGTATAACAAATGTGGTAGTTGGCATCTCGTTACAAAATTGGCTTACAATTTCTTAATTTAAGGTCACAAACATCACCAAAATTATTTTAAAAAGCAAATTATGTTTCTATACTTTATTAATTTCTTCATGACATCACAATAGTACATTTAAACTGAAACAATTTGTTGATTTAAACATTTGATAAATAGGTTTCCTGATGATCAATGGGCTGACATGTACTTTAATCTTTCAACTCAGGATACTTGGCACGGTCCATTCATTTTTTTTTTCTTCTTGAAATGAAGTTTGACATTCTTATTGTTTTTTATAAATGAAGTTTGCCAGACAAACCAGAAAACATAAAATTCTGTTTGTTTTTGACTCTCCGCCTTTTTCTGAGAACAATGTTTCTTTAGCTGCATCATGAAAAGGGGGCCCCACAATGTTCATGAGGGGGTGAGGGTGTGGTTGCATCGCCCATCTTCCTCTTGATGCCTGTTGAAACAGCAGAAGCTAAGAATGCTAAGAATGTAGCAAAAGGCTAACACCTTGGGGATGTTTCCTCTAACTTCTCTATAAAGTTTGCCCAAACTATGCTGGTAAACCAGAATGAGTGTTTGCAATGTGTCTGTCCTCTGCTGCATGTGTTCCCAGCTGCCTCGCTCCTTCCTCTGTGAGTACGTCTAAAAGGCTGGCCTTTGAACCACTGTGAAAGTGATCCATGCCGTATGGACAGAGCAGATGTGGCCTAACCTGATTTGGTTTCAATACTTCCCCACAGGAAGTTCACAAAGCCAGCAGGTCCTCCTTTGTTATGTTAGTCTTCTTTTTTTTTTCTTTTTCTCAGAGAGCCGCTGGAGGCTTTGCTTATTTCTTGATTTGAAAATGTGCTTCCCCTGCTTTCTTCTCCGCCAGAGCTTTTTCATAATACAGTAGTTTAATCAAAAAACAAATTTTATTCTCTCTAGTTTACAAAATAAATCACTTTCCCCCTACAACTTTTCACAACCATTATGTTTCTATAAAATTATCCAGTGTAAACTGTATTTTATTATAGTAATAGACTAGATTGTAATATATCAGTTCTGTTACAATCGTCAATATTTAATACATATATTTGAGAAAGTTCAGCCTTATATGATTTCACATAAATTCTAATAATGAAAACATAAATATTTTGAGATTTTGCCTTATTTTTAGTTGCTTAAATATGAACTCTTTAAATATAAACAATTCCATTACATATAGGGAAAAAAAGTATATGATAATTGCTGAAATGATAGCTCCACAAATTTGTTTTAAACTGATCCCCGATTTTGGAATTTAAAGCTAAAGTTTGTTACATTTCTTTTGAAAAATGTAAATGAAGGAGTACAACAAGTTGAAATCCAACACGAGATAAAGTTTTTATGTTTATTTATATGAATTATCGCGTTTCTAAAGCAAAGAACTACATTTCCCATGAGCGGGTAAAAACAATGTAATCCAACCACGAGCCGAGAACTCATGATGCATTCATGATCATGGTAAAGAACACTCATTTTTATATGTTTTTGTTTATTTTAATTGTTTACATCGACAAAATTTAGCTTGGTAAATGGAAATTTGCACAAGACAACAATTCTGCCAGAATCAATGCAGACTTACCTCCTAAATAATTTTGGTAATTCAAATCCTCATCATAGTGGTTACTTTTAAAACAAACAAAAACGATAATGAATAGTGCAAAAAATGACATGAGTCTGACAACGTCAGTATATCAGTTCTATGAATAGATAACACTGTAAAGTAAAAATAAACATAACAAATAGATAAAAAACAAAAAGAAGAAAAACGAAACCTGTTGCAGCTTTCTTCCCATTCTCAAGGTGTTACTTGAACGCCTCATGATTTGACCATTTTACTTCCTGTAACAGTCGGGAAGGTCCACTGGTTATTGTCCTGGGTCTAAGTACTAACTTCTGCACTTTGGTAAGTTTATTCAGTATTTACAGCAAGATTGGTAAGTTTATTCAGTATTTACAGCAAGATTTTACAATAATTTTAAAATATAAAATAGGCGTTTTTTGTTTTTAGACACACAGTACTACTGTCTGGTGCGCTCTTCCGATATAGCATGAGCATTAGCTCCTAAAGTTAGGCCTCGCAATATTATTAATAGGCCTGTGAGCTAAAAGTAATATTTTCACAACACGTAATTTCACGGATAATCTTTTGTTTTGTTTGTACAAGGCATGGTCCGAGAATTGTATATTAAACCGTTTTTCCATTGTTATGATGCTAGTTGCTACGCGGGCGATGCTAAGTTAGCTGTTAGCATGTTGGGAGGCTGGGTGGTGATAAATTCCTACACGGAGAAAACAATAACAATTTCTTAAAAAATAAAAATAAAAAAATAACCCCTAAAATTACATAGTTTGCGTGTTTCAGATAAAACTCATGAAAGGTTTCAGTCAGAACATGTTTAGGGTTAGCTACATTCAAATGTTTACTTCTCCGATTTGTTTATTTGTTTAGACAATATTAAGATAAATAGTTGAAATCACATGTTTTCCCCAAAATAGTTTAAAAAACACTCGAGTGAACAAGTTTGAGCTACATACGGTATGTCTAGAATCAGTATTAGTTTTAGTTAAAATTTGTTGGATTGTTTTATGCTTAGTTTATTTAATAAAGTTTGATAATCAATCAATGCCATTAATGTTAAGTTTTCTGATTAAGACTAAGAATCCAATTGGCTTTAACCCAGAAATGAAGCAGTTTTAATAACTTCCTGTGACGATCTTCCAGTGAGTTTTGTGGTTGTCTAAATTGCAAATAAAATGTATTGAAATTTGAATAAAACATGTTTTGTGTGTAGGTTTGCCAAATGAAAGCAACTAGAAAAACCACTAACCAGTACAACTGTTGTTGCTATATTTTTGTTGCATTATTTATAACTAGTAGCAGCTGTATCATTTTTGTTTTTCAATTTTACTTGCTTAATATTATTTTGATGACCTCTTGTGTCTAATTTAAAAAATATGCATGGTTTAATTTGTTACGAATAACAAGTTCTCTTTTTTTACTATGATTCTTTTTACATACACGTTTTAAAATCCTAAAAACTTGCAGGCTTCATTTGCAAAATATATCTGTGATCTCAATGGGATTTGCTTGTTTAAATAAAGATTAATAGATAAATAACTAAAAATGTATCTAAAAAAGTTAACTTTTTAAAGATTTTTCTACCTGAATTATTGAGCATGCATCAGGAAACTAAAAATGTAGTTTGTTTGATAGCTTTAATTTATAATGTAAAAAAAAATGTCTAGACCCACAAGACAAACCAGTGATGTGGTTATAAAACAAAAGAATTGGCGTAGAATATATATTTATATAGAAGATATTTTTGTACCAGATAAATATTTTTACTGTCGGCCTTTGCAAAGACATAGTTTGTTCTTATTTAGTGGAATATATAACAATTGTTAAAGAAAATAAAATAATTTGACAGAACCAAAAGTGTACTTAATCACCAACAAAGTAATTCCCAAAGAGCCAATAGCTATAAATTGAACATCCAGAAAATGATGAACTGAAAGATCTGCTGTTTATTGCCATACATCCCTAGAATTATCATCAGTGGGTGCTGGTTTTGTGGACAATTGTTCTGTATTTTGTAATCCATCTTGCACCTCTTAGCTGTTCATGTCCCACTCTCTCCTGTTGCTCACAGGTTTGATTTATCCGGGTCGTTGCCGAGCAGGATGATTGATGTTCGAGCATGGGCAGAGTATGTTGTGGAGTGGGCTGCCAAAGACCCCTACGGTTTCCTCACCACCATCATATTGGCTCTGACCCCTCTGTTCATCGCCAGTGCACTGCTGTCCTGGAAGCTGGCCAAAATGATTGAGGCACGTGACCGCGAGCAAAAGAAAAAGCAGAAGCGTCAGGAAAACATAAAAAAGGCCAAGGGGACCAAGAAAGACTGAGCCTTTTTTGTGAGTGGGCGGGGAAGGATGAGGGCATAAGAGAAGGACGAGCAGCCATCAGTCCCAGCCCTTCCTGTTCCCAGCCCTACTGCCAACCCAGGGCCACTACGCCTCACAGTCAGGCAGCGGGACACTGGCCCCATAGGCCTGACAGTGCTGCTGTGATGGACAGTAATGACTAGAGGAGACTTGTCCCAGTGGGACTCTGGTCAGCAAGAGCTCAGTGGTCATCAGTTTTTTTTTTGCCATATTGTGCAGCTGATGTAACACCTTGCATTCCATTCACAACATCCCTTTACTGCTGATTAATCATGTTTTTGAGCATACTGAAATGTTCTCAGTCCAGTTGCAACCAAAACGAGCTTCTTTTCAATAAAGGTTTTATGATTGATAAGAAAATAGATGAAATTATCAGTTCTTGTATTTTAATACACATTGATAACTGAACCAGATCTCCAGTATTCTCAGGTAAAACACATCACTTTATGAATAAATACAAATATATAAAGGAGCAACTTCTTGTATTCAGAAATTGTACTAACTGGCAAGGTGTATGAATAATAAATACAAATTTGAGTTAGTCTCCTGTATCTTTCAGGTCCTGCTTTTGCAAGTTTGTTTCATA
>JBBPBX010019535.1:0-27788 GCA_038048925.1 Garcialebias charrua | reverse complement strand
AGTATTACACATTAATTTCAAACAGACTGAAATTTAGGACGACATACTGAAGTACTACACAGTGAGGTTCACATTTGTCATTTTTATGTACCTGTGGAACCACCATGTCTCTACTTGGTCCTCTATCTGCTCCAGCAGCTGGTTACATTCAAAATCTGTTTTCTCACAAGCAGCTTCAACTATTTCTAAGAGCCGAGTCTCACTGAAATAAAACGTACATATTTGACATGTAAAAATCTAAAATAAACTGATACATGTAATTATTCACAAATATTAAATACAAACTTGGAGATAAGTGAAAAACAACATCCTCCAGGATGTATTCTATAATACAAGTAAAGCAGAAATCAAGAAACACCTGGTCTTACCTGCGTGCGTACTTGGCCAGCTTCTCTTCCTCCCATGCAGTGTTTCCTCCTCCAAAGTTCTTGTTGGATGTTTTCTCTAAACCCTTTCAAAGAGGGAAATGTATGTGTCAAGTTTAAAAAGACACAGCTGGAGTACACAAACAGAAGTTGATCGTTAAGTGCAGTACCTTCAGGAACCTTTCAGTGAGTTTTCTGCAGGTTTGGCATGGTGCTGTCTGAACTTTGACCACAGAGAGCTCTGAGAGAAGCACCAGAGCTGGCAGGAAAGGCCAGGCCCACCACATGGTCCTTCAGAGGATCCTGAGCCACAAAACACCACATAATTACTGTTTAAAAGGAACTAAATAGACAAAATCAAAAAAGGCGTTCAATACAAGATCAACTGGACTTTATTTGATACAGAAGACGTTTCGACCTCTATCCAGAGGGCTTTATCAATTCAGTTGATCTTGTATTGAACGCCTTTTTTGATTTTATCATGTCCTGGACGACTGAGAATCTTCACCAGCAACTAAATGGACATATACAAGTTATGTACATGAGGTTAGTGTATATTGTAGGAAAACTATAATTTTATTTCTTTAATATACAGATTAGTAAATAAGATTATATCTTGATGAAGGTGAAGTCTTTAAAGTTAGCACCAACATATTTTGTACAGGTACTCCCCGACTTACGAGCGCATCGACATACGAGGTTCCGGACTTACGAGCTCACTAACGAACAGTAAAGTTGTACAGAACATACAGAAAATACAGCACTGGTATGTGTTTTTAGATGAAAGTGTGTTAGCTAACAGTTTGTAAACAAGTTTCTGAGCATGTTTATGAACAAGTATGTACAGTTGTGTTGAAAAACGAGTGTTCGTAGTAGCGCTAGCATAAATGTTCTGACTTACGACCGAAAATATGGACTTACGAGCGACATGTGTTTCGTGTTCCGACATACGAGATTTCGTCTTACGAGCACCTCGCAGGAACGGAACTTGCTCGCAAGTCAGGGACTACCTGTATCTGGAACACGGAGTGAAATATTTGTGTGTGTGTGTGTGTGTGTTTTTGAAGGGCGTAGGGTTTAACTGAACAAATAAATTAAATTAAATTAAGTTTATTTCTACAGCGCCAAGTCACAACAGAAGTCATCTCAGGGCACTGAACAGAAACATTCATATTACAAGTTAACATTTTTATCTGAGGAGCAGACTGCTTTGAATTTAACTCCATCACAGACTCTCATCTTAAGCAAGCATGAAGGTGACAGTGGAAAGGAAAAACTCCCTCATGAGGAAGAAACATTTAGCAGAACCAGGCTCAGGACAAGTGTCACCTGCTTCGACCGGCTGGACAGTTGCCCAAAAGACGACCATTAAGACCTTGCACAAGGAGGGCAAGACACACAAAAAAAAACATTGTTAAAGAGACTGGCTGTTCACAGAGCTCTGTGTCCAAGTACATTAATAGAGAGGTGAAAGGAAGGTGAAGATGTGGTAGAAAAAAATTGTACAAGCAATAGGGATAACTACACCCTGGAGAGGATTGTGAAACAAAACCCATTCCAAAATGTGGGGCAGATTCACAAAGAGTGGACTGCAGCTGAAGTCAGTGCTTCAAGAACCACCACGCACAGACATATGCAAGACATGGGTTTCAGCTGAACCATTCCTTGTGTCAAGCCACTCTTGAACAAGAGAGCGTCAGAAGCATCTCGCCTGCACTAAAGACAAAAAGGACTGGACTGCTGCTGAGTGGTCCAAAGTTATGTTCTCTGATTAAAGTAAATTTTGCATTTCTTTTGGAAATCAAGGTCCCAGAGTCTGGAGGAAGAGAGGAGAGGCACAGAATCCATGTTGCTTGAGGTCCAGTGTCAAGTTTCCACAGTCAGTGATAGTTTGGGTCCATGTCATCTGCTGGTGTTGGTCCACTGTGATTTCTGAGGTTCAAGGTCAACGCAGCCTTCTACCAGGAAGTTTTAGGCCCTGTACACACGTAGCCTGGTGTTTGAAAAACGAATATCTGCGCAAAAAAAATATCTCTGTCCATACATGTTTGAATATTTAAAATTTTCGTCTACATGTTCCCGTTTATTTTCACCACAGTGTTGTAATGAATATGCTGAACCCGTAGGTGGCAGTGTAGTGCTGTCACAACCCTTCAACTCAGCCGCAACTTCCTGTTATTATTTTTTTTTTTTTTTCATTTGTGTGGACAGACCGCGAGGTAGAACTACTATTAAATACCGTGTTGGAGTACAAAGTTAATAAAACGCTGGAAAATGTCGACTGGGAATCATGTCCGACTGGGAATCATGTCAGAGCAGGTATGTTGACATTTTAGCTTTTATTTTTCGCCGAGCAGTATGTGGCATCAGCGCCGCTCCAGCTGGAGCAGAAACCTCCGGTTCTGAAAGTCCACACGCAAACTTGAAAGCGGAGAATTCTCAAATCTCCACTTTGGTCTGAGTTTTTTAATTATTCGTTTATAGTTACATAAACCGGAGTTCACGTGTGGATGAAAGGCCAAACCGCATGATATACTGTTCGGTTTTACTGATATCCGGCTACGTGTGTACAGGGCCTTAGAGAACTTCATGCTTCCTGCTGCTGACCAACTTTATGAAGATGCAGATTTCATTTTCCAACAGGACTTGGCACCTGCACACACAGTGCCAAAGTTACCAGTACCTGGTTTAAGGACCATGGCATCCATCCATTATCTTTTACCAGCTTCTTCCATTTTTGGGTCACGCGGGTCGCCGGTGCTCATGTCCAGCAATCACTGTACGAAGGGCGGGATATAACCTGGATGGGTCGCAACTAGTCCATCACAGGGCCGTTATAATCATCAACATTAAAAGAAATAAACATTTGAAATATATCAGTATGTGTGTAATGAATGAATATAATATACAAGTTTCACTTTTTGAATGGAATTACTGAAATAAATCAACTTTTTAATGATATTCTAATTTTATGACCAGGCCGGTGTCATTGAGCCACGAGGACTCATTCACAAGAGGTACCTGTTCCAGACCAAACATACCGGTATAAAGTACAGTCAACAATAACAATAAATTGTTAATTATTAAATTGTAAATTGTTAAATAAATTGTGTTCTGAATTTGACAGGGGTAGCACAGTGGCACAACTGGTAGAGCTGCTGCCTCGCTGCAAGCAGGTCTCCGGTTCAAATCCCGGGCCGGTGGACCTTTCTGGGTGGAGTTTGCATGTTCTCTCCATGCATGTGTGGGTTTTCTCCGGGTACTCCAGTTTCCTTCCACAGACCAGAAACATGCATGTTAGACGGACTGGTAACTCTGAATTGTCCCTAGGTGTGAGTGAGAGAGTGAATGATTGTTTGTCTAGTGTCCCTGTGATGGACTGGAGACCTGTCTAAGGTGGCTCCTGCCTCTCGCACAGTGATAGCTGGACATGGCACCAGTGACCCCCGCGACCCAAACAGGAAGAAGCGGGTAAAGATAATGGATAGATGGAATTTGACAGGGAGCTAATGGAGAGAAGCTAAAACTGGAGAAATATGATCTCTCCTACCAACTCCGATTAAAACTCTGAAGACTTTTTAAAGAAGTATTTTGACACCCAGACAACAAACATTGCAATAGTCCAGTCTATACATGACAAATGCATGAACCAGTTTTTCTGCATCATTTTTTAGATAAGATATTTCTAATTTTAGCAATTAAAAACAAACAAAAAAACTATTAGAAATAATAAATTAATAATAAATTGTAGTTGAAGTGAGGAGAGGATGAAGAGGACAGCGTGACACGGAGGAGGATGACTCACTGTGGCGACCCCTGAAGAGGGAAAAGCCAAAAGAAGACGAAGAAGAAACATTAAAACCAATTGTGTTTTAAAGACTGGTCTGAAGTAGGGATTTAACAGACTACTTGAGTAATCGGCACGTCGATTACTTGGACATCTATCGAGCTTTTTAATTTCAAGTCGAGTACTCGTAGTGACGTCATCACGTCGCAGTTACAGAACAGAAAATGAATCAACTTCCTGTTTGGAGTGCGTTGCGAACCGGTGTTACAAACGTATATTGTAGGGGGCGGTGTTGCATGAACTGTTGCAGGTCATAGAATGTGGTGTAACACCGGGTCCAATCGACTAAACCAGAACGAGCTTCCTCTGACCTTGTTTCACAAATAAAAAGCAAAAAATATTAATCATAATATTAATCATCTATCTATCTATCTATCTATCTATCTATCTATCTATCTATCTATCTATCTATCTATCTATCTATCTATCTATCTATCTATCTATCTATCTATCCATCCATCCATCCATCCATCCATCCATCCATCCATCCATCCATCCATCCATCCATCCATCCATCCATCCATCCATCTATCTATCTATCTATCTATCTATCTATCTATCTATCTATCTATCTATCTATCTATCCATCTATCCATCCATCCATCCATCCATCCATCGATCGAAAAAAACATATTCATCTATAAACCTAAACCTAATGTGCAGCATCACAGGCGGTGGTGCGGGGTGGTCGACTGCCCCACTGCTTTTAGTTTCATTTTTGACGTACCACACATTTTTTTCACTTTTATAGCTTAATAATAATAACTAACAGTTTTGGGTTTCCTGTGGCTTATTTGCTGTAACATAAATGATAGGAGTCTAATATATGCTCCCAATGTTTTGTTGGTCTTTTTTTGTAAATAATAAATTAAAAAATAGTTTTTTTGCGGTTTTAGTTAGTTACAGGTAATTATTTTTTGCATCTTGAGATCCTATGACATCATCAACTACTCGAGCTCTACTCGAGTATTATTATGTTAAAGCTGCACTATGTAACTTTGTAGTGCAGTCTGTAACTTTTCTAATATATTTTTAACATATTTCTTCACTCTGTCACTATCTACTGACAGACTGATGTTAGACAAAGTAATCTCTGAAAAAAACTATAGTCCCCTTGCTTCTCTATCAGCATTTATAAAAACACTAAAAACACAGAGTGACCCGCCGTTAACCAGCCAATAAAAACAGAGTTTGTAACCAGCCAATAAAAACAGAGCTTGAATTTGAATCAGCCAATAAAAACAGAGCTTGAATTTGAATTTCAGCAGAGCAAGGGGGGCAGAGCCATATATGGCTCTGAGGGGGAGGGATCAGAATGCTTTGCCTGTTGAAAATATTTCTAAGTTCTGTGCTCTACAGAAAGTTACACATAGCACCTTTAATGTCGAGTTTAAAAATTATGTACTTGTTCAACCCCTAGTCTGAAGCCTCCAGAATTGGTAGAAGAAAGAAAATGTTGCATGTTGACAGTCTAAATACGTTTTTCATCACTGCAAGAGTAAAAACATCTGACAACAATAACAATCTAAATCTGCACCAAACTCTTGGGAACTACTGTTGTAATGCTTAAAATTAGCTTATTGTCAATCATTGGCAACGTACTGTACATTCCTCTCACACCTGTCAGGGGCTGGACTGAAAAAAAATATATACAAAACAGCTACTGTTTAAAATGTTTACTTTTGAAAACACCACAGAACAAAAATGATGGATGACTAAAGATTGTTTGCACAATGCTGCAGCTCAAATGATTAATGTTGTAACGTGGATTAAACTTAAAAACATTTTCAGCAGACTCCTTTAGGTCCAGCTTTTCCCTAACCACCTGTAAAACACGCAGATTAGCCTGGCTAGGATGCTCCATCCTCTGTGTTAGCAACTTAGCATCGTTAGCTCAGCTTCAGCACCACAGACAGCAGCTGGCTAAGGTCAACAGTTAGCCGCTAGCTTAAGCTAACGTTGTCCATAAAGTCTGCTCGTTTCCCAATACATCTTTCAATAAACTCATCAGCATTACTGTATTTAAAACATGGTATAATTTAAGCAAGATGTGTCACTTTGAAATGAGCTCGCCACACAACTTTGGTGGTATCTTCGTCTTACCCTGGAAATAAACCACTGTCCGTCCAGTTCACCACCGATGAGGTTAACTCCCGGCTGGGTCTGTCACACCACACCGAACAGGACTTCACATTTTCGGAAGCACGACAGTCACAGAGCAGCTAGCTAACAGTGGAACGGCTCATAACAGTGTCTGTGTCAAGATGAGCAGCAGGACGGACACTTTACAGCCTGTCTGGATGAACAGCTTCTCATTTACAGAGCCGCTGCCACGCAGGATATAGCCCCGCCCAAATGTCGCCGGGGTTTACCCGATCAGCCAATCAGCGATGAACACCGGTATGACGTCATTTTCATAAACTCACTGTCTTTTTTTTTTTCATTCAACCTTTATTTAGGCAGGTTAGGACTCATTTATAAGAGAGACTTGGAAAATTTTGTGGTTCAACAGATTTTTTTCGCACTAATAAAGTGAAAGAAGTTTTAATTCATAAATTTTCTTTTAAATTAATTCATAAATTTTATCCATCCAAACACTTTCTTCAGAAATACAAAGTTGATATTGATATTTCCTGTTGTTTCTGCAAGCTTTATCCAGAAACATCTGTTCATCTTTTCTGGAAGTGTACACAGAACTCACAGAATCTGATCTTGTTTCTTGCTAAGTTCCATATCCATAAAAGTACAAATAACCGCTTTTTGATCTCTTTGTAATGGATGTAAAACTGTATCTTGACTCAGTCTCAGACAAATAACAAAAAGGCTAAAACAAATAATATTTGTAATGAATACAATTTAACTTTATAACTGGCATTTATTTTATTTTTTATTATTTTTATTATTTGCTTCCTTTTTCCTCTTCTTTCTTTGATATGTTGAATGTTCTTATGTCTGTTTTTTGAGACTGTTGTATTTGTTAATTGAAGTTCTAAATAAAGATTTGAAAAAAATATGGTTCAACAGATTGGTTTGAGTGCATGCCAAAATGAGAAACAACTCATTTTAGCAAAAACATAAGCATGTAGTTTTACTGTCAGTTGCAATTAATGCTTAATTCAACTGAACTTTAACCATTATAAAAGACAAAGCACAGTAAAAAAATAAAATAAAAACATCAACAAGAACACACCACTTGTCAAATATGTCACACTTATTAAACAGAACAGTACAGTATATTACAATACACAGTTTTTAAAATGCCTTCACATACTTCAGAGTTTTTAAAGACCAATATATTTGCAAGCAAATCAATATGGACATGAATTTAAATATGCACAGTGGCTAGAGTTAAAACAGCCTCGTGTTCCTGGAAGGATGTCCTTCACTGAGTCGCTCTCTGCATTTGAGCTGCACAGCTGTTCCAAGTCTCAGCAGCCTTTCTGTGTGGAGTTTGCATACAGTACAGTATATGGTTTCCTCCAGGTCCTCTGGTTTCCTCCCATAGTCCAAAAACTTGTGTGTTAGGTTAATTGTTGAGTTTTAACTGGTCTTGTGTCCATGTGCGTTATGGTTGTTTGTGATGGTGCTGTAACAGACTGACAACCTGTCCCAGGTGTCCCACACCTCTCTCTGGCTGATACCACCCCCCCCTGTAGCCTGGTTAAAACCAGACCCTTGTCCTTCACTTCGCTTAAGACTAGGTTCTGGACTTTCTCCATTGACAAACGATTCTTGCTGGAGGCGTGGGGGCATAGGTTAGGGGCCAAAACTCCATCCCTTCTGTTCTCTGATAATTGGTCCGGTCAAAAATCGGCCGGAGAAATCGTTGTCAATGGGAGAAATCCCAGACTGAGCAGTGAAGGGAAATGAGAATTGAGTGGAGCTGTGCAGGAATGGCGAGGGCCAGGCTACCCCCCCTGCTACCTTGAACAGGATAAAGTAGGCATAGAAAACAGATGGCTCTCTGCAATTTTAAAGCTTTTTTGCTTTAAAAAAATATCTCCATCCGACATGCTTTCAAAGATTGTTCATCGTTAATCCTCATATTATGGTAGTGTGATATTTATGGAGCGCACTGTGACTCAAAGTTTATTAACCAGGTGTGTGTTGTGAGAATAAGCTGCAGCTGTAAATGTGCACTTCTTTTTTCACACACATACCCTTCAGTTAATTTTGAGAGCAAATAGCTAAACTGCATCACTTGAGGTATTTTCATCACAAGCTGCTCATCCAATACCCGGACCTTTTCCCTTTGCAGCTTTCAGATTCAAACCACTTCACCAATAGGGTCAAACTCTGGGCTGGACGGTGGTGTTATAAGATATGATTTTAACGGTACAGTTTCCCCGGAGTCTTCTACTCCCCCACCAACACAACCCTGGGACACCCCAGCAAGTCTAAACACATTAGTCCCAGCGGTGAACCCTGACAGTTTCTGTGCCAGAGCTCGGGATGCCATCCTGAGCCCCCCAGCTCTTTTCCGTCTGGCTGATGCAGAGGCCATTTTCCTGGTGCCAGCGAGTTCAGTCAGAAAACCCAGACTCTGGGATGGGAGGCTGTAGACGTGAAGTCCGCAAAAGAGATGTGGGAGAGATCGAAAGCCACCTGGTGGCTCAGGTGGGAGGGATTCAAACTGCACCAACATAAACCTCTCTCCAGCGCGACCCTGCAAGTAGTCTGCAAGAATACAGCTCAACGAAGCACCGAAGACATCCACGTGGCGTGAAGAAGGGGGGTAGCTTCCCCCAGGTTCTGCCTCCATTTCTCTGTTTTTCAATCCATTTTTCTCACAGCTGCGGGCACCCCATTCTTCAGCTCGTGTCCAGGTGGCCTGGGTCAGGACCAACACCACTTTACCCCCCTGCCTTTGCAGCTGGTCCAGTCGTGAGTGGAGCCACGGCACGGGGCCCAGCGCGCTGAGCTCTGCCTGGCTCCAGAGATCCAGAGACACGGTGAAGCCCAGGGACTGGAGAGATAAGCCCAGGTGACACAGCAGCCCGGGCAGACGCTTATCGTTATCCTCATCCGATGGGTACAGCAGCACCACATGACTACCACCCACTACGCCTGAAAAAGAAGACAATCGTTAATACAGCGGTTTTGATCAAATGATGATTCAGTTGAGTGTGGGGAGGTAGTCGTCAGGAACCAATCAAAAAATACAACCCATAACATTTAAAATGTGTTGCAACAAGGTATTGTTTGATTGCAAAGCAATAAAAAAGCTTTTCACTTCATGCGTACCGGTATTTAAAATCTCCAAGTTCTTTCTGAATTTCCTTTAAGAATCTCCCAACACTGATGTGAGATAGCACTTTTATTATTTTTATGTATTAGCAGCTCCTGTCCCTGTTACAATGACAGGGTCATCACTTGCTTTAGCCTCCCTGGAAAGGTCTATTCAGGAGTACTAGAGTGAGTCTGATCGTTGGTCAAACCTCAGATCCAGGAGGGAAAATGTGGGTTCCGTCCTGGCCGTGGAACACTGGACCAGCTCTTTACCCTCACTAGGGTCCTCAAGGGGTCATGGGAGTTTGTCCATCCAGTCTACATGTGTTTTGTAGATTTGGAGAAGGCATTCAACCGGTACACTGTGGTGGGTACTCCTCCGTGAGTATGGGATAGGGGGCCCATTGTTACGGGCTGTTCGGTCCACATGCGGTGCGAGAGTTTGGTTCGCATTGTGTCAGACCCCTTCAGGGTGGAGTTGGACTCCACCAGGGCTGCCCATTGTCACAGATTCTGTTCATAAATTTGATGGACAGAATGTATTGGTGCAGTCAGGGGGTGGAGGGATTCTGGTTCTGTGGCCTCAAGATTCCATCTCTGCTCTTTGCAGATGATGTAGCCCTGTTGGCGTCATTGTGCCGTGATCTTCAGCTCTCACTGGAGCGGTTCGCGGCCGAATGTGAAGCGGCTGGGATGAGAATGAGCACCTCCAAATCTGAGGCCATGGTCCTCAAACAGAAAAGGGTGGATTGCTCTCTTCAGGTAAAGGGTGAGGTTCTGCCTCAAGTGGAGGAGTTCTTGGGGTTTTGTTCATGAGTAAGGGAAGAATGGAGCATGAGATTGACAGATGGATTGATGCAGCATCTGCAGTATTGCAGACTCTGTACCAGTCCATTGTGGTGAAGAGGGAGCTGAACTGTAAGGCAAAGCTCTCTGTTTACTGGTCAATGTTCTTATCCTCATCTATGGTCATGAGTTCTGGGTAGTGACTGAAAGAATGAGAATGTGGATACAGGAGGTTGAAATGAGTTTCCTTCACAGGGCAGCTGGACTCTCCCTTAGAAGTTCAGTTATCTAGGGGCTCAGAGTAGAACCGCTGTTCTTCCACATCAAGAGGACCATCTGGTAAGGATGCTCCATGGGTGCCTCCCTTGGGAGGTGCTTCAGGCATGTCTAGGAGACCCTGGGGAAGACACAGGACACACTGGAGAGACTATTGGGGTCCTCCCAGAAGATCTGGAAGAGGTGTCTGTGGAAAGAGATGTCTGGACCTCCCTGTTCAAGCTGCTGCCCCTGCAACCCGACTTTGGAACAAATGGAAGAATGGATGGATGGATGGATGGATGGATGAATTTATTATCAGTGTAAAGTAGCAATAAAACAAGTGTTTAATCAAAATAGGGTGAATGTTAGATGTTTGACCTTTAACATCGTCTTCTTTCAGCCATTTCCAAACGTAGCCTGAAAAGAAAACAGAGTTTAAAGTTAAATGTTTTTACAGAAAGTCTTAGAAAGATTTCTTGATGCACAATTAATGTGCACACCTTTTAAGACACCTTGTATTAAATAGGCTCCAAGTATGGCCAAACAGATCAGCAGCAATCCAACGAGAAGCGGTAGGATCCATCTCACTCGAGAGGCTGGAAAACCCAAACATGATCATGTTGTTATGACAATATGAACAGCTATATTGTAATTAGTTGTATTGCGTACAAAAAACATAAATTATTTTCAGATGGCTTAGTGTCTGAAGAACAGTTATTGGTCTTACTTGAAAATGGACAGTGGGGCTCTGAAAATGACTGCATTCCTTCAAGTTTCCCCTAAAAAAGGTTTCAAAAGATTTCATTCACACACAGAGCAGAACATATTTTCTACAATTTTATGTTTGTAAAATGAAAATATAGTAATATTACCTGTACACAGAGCAGAGGATGGGGTGTCAGGTTGAACAGTCCTTCTTGCTAAAAAGTAAAAACACAAAATAAAATAACAAAAATGTAATCATTATTAAATGTGACATTTAAGCACTTGGTGTTAAAACTTGATTGGGATGAAATATTACAATACAAATATACAATTTAAAAGATAATTTTTTAAATTAAAATATATATATGTGTTGCTCCTCATTTCAAACAGATAAACTTTTCTTGGTAATAATAAATAATCGACCAACACACTGGTCCCCCCCAAAAAAATCTATAGTCATAATTTTACAGTTTTTGTTTTGCAGCTTTTTGTTATTAATTATTGTTTTGTTTTGTTTTTGTTTTTTTAATAAAGCCATTTAAAACACAACAGCTCTTTGTGAGTGCAATGTTTTCAGATGAATATAAGACTGTCATCAACTCTTTGGTGTGAACAGTTTAATTCTAATTAAAATTAAGATTTTTTTTTTTGTTGACACCATCCTCAATATAAACTGGACAGCTTTGTCACTTTTAAATACATTTTTTAACAATAGTACAATAAAATACCTACATTTTCCTGTAGACTTAAACATTTTGCATTTGAAAAAATGCTCTTTTTACCCAGTGTCTGTCTCTTGCTTTAACCCAGACGTCCTGCAGCTTCTGTCTGGAGTCCATCACTTCTTCACACTGGCTTTCTGCAGGATCCTTCTTGCACAGCTGCACCTCTCCCTTCAGTTTGCAGGAGGAAGTTACGTTCCAGGACAGCCCTGTCCCGCCGCCCCTCAGCGGAGCCCCTTTCATGGTGACAGTCATGTTGTGTTGCATTCTTTCAAAGGCCTCTGGGGAGCAATAAGAAAAAGAAAAGACGTTTAACAGCTTCTAACTCGCAGACAAACTGACAAAATGAAAAACTTCGGTTTACCTTTATGATTTCTAAAAGGACAGTATTCCACCCGGTCGCCTCCGTCCCACCATGCCTGTAAACAAAATATTCATGTGTTACCAAAAATTCATTAAATATATCAACTTATACAGTAACTTGTTATTTAATTTGTCAGCTACCTGGAAGCACAAGCAGGGTACAATCACTTCTGATGGAACGGCAATCTTGCTCTTGTTTTTGGGCTGCAGAGATAAGAACATTGTTTTACACATAATTATACAAACACACACAGAGAAATGCTGATTTGCCTCTGCTGCTGCATTAACTCATCCGTACAGATTTCCACTGACTGACCCATGAACAGTCTTTAAATATTCCATCCCAAACCATCAGACAGGAGAGCTTGCCGTGTTTGGAACTGGTGCTTTCTTGCTGCAGTCGGACTTTCCCACCCTCAGTTACCGCATGGAGTCTGGGAACTTGGAGAAACACACATTAGTCATCATGAACACCAACGGAGCATAACACAAAGCAAAACGTAATCATTTTTCAAATGTTTTGAGCAGCTGCATTGACGAGAAATGTGAAAAATGCTAAGCGATGTACAGTATGTCAACATTAAAAAGGTCAAATAGGAAGTGGCTACAGTCACTCAGACATAAACATTATACATTTATGTCAATCACTACAATTCAATTAATTCTGTAAATTGCTTTAAAAGTCACACACTAACAATTTAACTTCTTACCATGACATTTTGCTACAATCCCATCGAGCTTCATGGAACAAACTGAAAAGAATGATGATAATAATAATAATAAGTATTATATTATTATATTGACGGATCTGTTTTCTGGTTCTGTTCAGATTACTGCACTTTAACTCACCATCCACTGGAAGTGTGATATTTTGGACTTTGTACACGTTTGTTGATTGTGCAATGACCACAACAGTTGAGCTGAAATGGTTTTTATTAACTTTCCGTGTCAACAGCAGCTGAAATTATAAAAGAAAATATAAGCTTGAACTAAATTCACAACTAAACTGATAAACATTTCATTATGGATGCATGTCAGATACATATACAGTACCAACTCCGCTAAACATTCTCAAACGCGCTGAACAAAAATATAATTTCAACACTTTGGTTTTTATTCCCATTTTTCATGAGCTGAACTCATTTTAAAGATCAAAGACTTTTTCTATGTACACAGCAGGCCTTCTTTTCTGAAAAGTTGTTCACAGATTTGTGTAAATCTGTGTCAGTGAGCATGTCTCTTTCTGGGAGGGTCAGAAAACCAGTCAGTATCTGACATTTGCCTCACATCTCCTTCACATGGAATTGATCAGGTTGTTGTGGCCTGTGGAAAGTTGGTCCACTCCTCTTCAATGGCTGTGCAAAGTTGCTGGATATTGTCAGGAACTGGAAAACGCTGTTGCATACGCCAGTCCAGAGCATCCTAAACATGCTCAATGGGTGACATGTCCAGAGATGCTGGCCATGCAAAAACTGGGATGTTTTCAGTTTCCAGGAATTGTGTACAGATCCTTGCAACATGGGGCTGTGCATTATCCTGCTACAGCATGAGGTGATGGTCGTGGATGAATGGCCCAGCAGTGGGCCTCTGGGTCTCGTCATGGTATTTCTGATGCGCATTCAAAATGTCATCAATAAAATGCACCTGTGTTTGTTGTTTATAACATACCGTATTTTCCGGAATATAGGTTGCGGCTTTTTATCATTTTTGCATGCCCTGCGACCTATATTCAGGTGCGACCTATTGTATGGCTTTTTATAAAATAAGCTGATTTGTAATCATTTATTAACAAAAATTAAACTGAGACACACTCTTACAATAATGTCAGCTAACAAATATATTTTTTAGGTGTTTATCCTGCTAAAATTATTCATTTATTAAAGAAAAGTTCAGCTCAGACACATATTTGCTATAATTTTTATCAAACAAATAATTGTTTTTAAGTGTTAATCTTCTTAAAAGCCTTGCTGTGCGCTCCTGTGGCAGACATTTGCAGCAGAGCTAAACACGGTCCACATTTTGACGTAGGTGCGACCTATACAGCATTCAGGTGCGACCTATATATAGATTTTTCCAATTCTTTTGCAATAATTGGACAATGCGACCTATATTCAGGTGCGACCTATATTCCAGAAAATACGGTACATCTGCCCATATCATAACCCCACAACCACCATGGGCCACTCGATTCACTACACTGCCATCTGCTCACCCACACAACACCATACACAGTCTGCCATCTGTCCTGTACAGTGAAAACTGGGATTACACCTCTCCAAGCTGTCATACACCATCCAGTGTGAGCATTTGCCCACTCATTCAGTTGTAACGATGAACTGCAGTCAGGTGGAGACCCCGATGAGGACGTCAAACATGCAGATGAGCTTCCCTGAGATGGTCTCTGACAGTTTGTGCAGAAATTCTTTGGTTATGCAAACTGATTGTTGCAGCAGCTGTCCAGGTGGATGGTCTCAGACGATCTTGGAGGTGAAAATGCTGGATGTGGTGATCCTGACAAATTCTCTGTAACACCTTTGGAGATGGCTTATTGTAGAGAAATGAACATTCAGTTCATGAGCAACAGCTCTGGTGCACATTCCTGCAGTCAGCATACCAACTGCACGCTCCCTCAAAACTTGCAACATCTGTGGCTTTATATACAGTATGTGCTGTCTTATGTGCTCTTATTCACTAATTGTCACATAAACATTACAATTACGTAACAGAACCTTGCTGCTGCTAATCAACTGCATTACCATATTTTCCAGACTATAAGTTGCTCCAGAGTATAGGTCACATCATTCAATAAAATGTGGTTTGGTTGTTTTTTGGGGGGTAAGCTCTGCATGAGGTAACTAAAACTTGCTGATTACGGTACTCCTGTCTCAGGTACTCCACATAACTCCCAGAGACGGGAGAAGAGGGAAGTTTTAGGTCCATCAAGGAAGAGGAAGTGCAACAAAATACACCAAGCTAAAAATAAACCTCTTTCAATTTTTTGTTTTTGCTTAATTTCACTAGCAGTTACACCCATTGTGAACTAGTTCTTTCAACATGTTTGACAAGTCAAGTCAAGTCATCTTTATTTCTAGAGCACAGTTAAAACAGATAAACTGTTATCAAGGCAAGCAGAATTAAAAACTATCTACCGTCCTTCATGCCGAATATTAAACAAATTATTATGCATTGTTAGCACTCAGTAAAGCTGATGATATTACAGCCTGCCTTTGCTAAGGATGAAGAGCTGTGGCAGCCATCTTGAAAGGGCTTAACTCTAAAAGTTACTCGGCTGTAATGGTACAGCGATGTCTCAGTGAGATCTATTTCTTTGTCTTTATCTGAGCACGTGAGTGTGTGTGTGAATCCATGAAATAGTGAGCTTATCAATAGCCCACATCACTGTGGAGGAATTTCAGCCCACTCTTGCCATTCATCTGGGTTTGTGAGCTTTCGGTAGCACATCGTTTTCTCGAGGTTCTGCCAGAGCATTTCAATCAGATTGAAGTCTGATAGAATCAGTTATTTGTCTGCCAGATCTGGTTCAGATCTGCTGCTGCGCTTGACATCCTTGTTCTGTCACATGACCCATTTCAGGACAACTTTCAGCTGTCCAGCAGAATGTCTGATTCGCCTTGTACGAGTGTGAATAATCAGACAGTTCCCTTTCAGTCGGGTCACTACGGTGTAACAGATACATATGGGAATAGCGCCCCCGCGCAGTTCACCTGTGAAGACACTTTCAGTCACGCCTGTCAAGGCCAATGAGGTTGTTGCATGTGTAAGGGAGGCTCCACTCCCTTACTATAAAACATGCAGCACACCTCATTTCCTCATCTATATGCACTTCACCTTGAACATCGCGGACCTTGTACTGGCCAGAGGACAGCCCATCTGGAGGTGAACCCGCTCCCTACCCTGGGCGCCACTATGAGGGATTTATCCGCAGAGCTCTGTTTAGCTCGGCTAACTGAGCGCTTCTTCACGTTAAGCACCAAGGCTAACGTGAAGTTTTTACGCTGTTTTGGGTCTGTTTAGCAAAGGAGCTAACTGACCAACACCCCACGTTTAGCAACGGTTAACTGGGGCTTGACGAACAGCACGAGGACAACGACGAAGGACTTCTCTTCACTCGGCAAGCGCTGCTAGTGAGTATACGACGAAGGACTTCATTCTTTACTCGGTTAGCGTAGCTAACGAGTACACGAAGAAGGACGACTCCTCACTTGTTTAGTGCTGCAAACAAGTCAACAATGACGGACTTCCGCTTGTTCAGCACCGCTGACAAGTTTTCGCCCTTTTTTCTCTCCTCTCACGGTGACCATCATGGCTCCGGAGAAGAGCAAGAAGAAAGCTAAGGCTTCCAACAAGGACAACAAAAGACCGGGAAGCCCAGGGTCACGTCCGTGTCTGAATGCCTGCGGGTTTTTCATCTCAGAATCGGACACCCACGACGCTTACCCGATGTGTCTTGGGATGTTGCACGCAAAAGCTGCGCTGACCAACCTGGAGTCGTGCCCGCATTGCAGCCTACTCCGCCATCCAATGCTGGAAAAGCCAGTGGAGTTCCTAGCAAAGACGCTGGGTAACTCGAGCGCGGCGAAAGACCCGCTACTGACCGAGGCGCTGAGGCCCACGGCAGAGCTGGAGTCAGATGACATGGAAGACGTGGTGGTGATGTCATGGGGCAACCAAGTGGACATGGCGAGCCAGTCAAGAGAGGAGCTGACCGAAACAGGTCTCAAATACGACGTACGCAACATGCTACTGTCTGATGAGATTTCTCTGATGGCCTCAGGCGAGATTTCTGACGACGAAGCAGAACAAGATGCAGAAGATGAGGCGGGCGACCTCTCCCAGGTAGTGGCGATGGTACTCGTCGAGGCAGACGGGTCCACCTCGGCCCTTTTCAACTTATGCCGCTGGGCGGCAGACTCGCTGAAAGTTTTGTGGCCAGTCCCCCCACCACGACAGCAGCAGACGAGACTAGCAGGGAACTATTTTCTTCCCAGGCAGCAGACCTCGGTGAGACACAAGTTACCGGTGTTCCCGGACTTTTTGACAGAGCTGACGAGGTCATGGTCGTCACCAAGGGCACCACTAAACCTCCCGCTCTCGCAGTTCTTGGATCTTGAGAACATGGAACAGGTGGGACTACTGCAGATTCCCCCCATGGACGAGACTCTGGTAGCGCACCTGGCGCCAAAGACGTCGGCAAATAAGCCTACACTTCCCAGCAAACAGTGCCGTTTCTCAGCGACCCAGCTGGAAAAGATCTACCGTGCACAATGCCTCGCAGTGCGTGCACTCAACACAGCAGCCATGCTCCAAGCGTACCAAGCGGAGAAGCTACAGGAGCTGCAGGAAGCCACGTCGAACAAAAAGAGAGTGGCAGAGCCACTGGAGGAGGCACTAAGGACAGCAGATTTCATCCTTCGCCTCTCAGGCACAGCAGCGATGGCTATTGGAAAGAGTATGGCGGAGACTGTCGTGGCACAGCGTCACATGTGGCTCACTCTGCCGGAGAGTCAACGTGCCACCTTCCTCCAACAGGCCGTGGAGCCTGCAGGTTTGTTTGGCGAAGCCCTGGACAAAATCCAGAGTCGCTGTGACCAGAGGAAGAAGCAGGAGGAGGCCCTGCGAGAGGGGATGCCCAGACGGTTCTTTTTATCTTCCACAGAGCCCAGCGGCCACAGAGCGCACTCACGGCAACATTCGCTCTCTCGACGCCCCGCGCACAAGAGGCCCATACTGGAGGCCGAGCAGCGGGCAACACTAGCAGCAGAGCAGTGTGGACGTGCACCACAGGGCCAACAAGCCTGGTCGAAGCAACGTTTTGTGCCTCGACAGGCCGGACAGCCCAGAACCTCCTCAGCGGTTCGAGAGAGGAAACAGAAGCCTGCCTAAAAGAGCTGAACTTGTTTCTAGACTTTTCAGAGCATTTCCACCCACGAGGAAAAAGGAAAGCCGAACTTTTTCAGAACATTTCGGAGCACAAGAGGCCTCGATTGACTGGACTGACATGTTTGTTGAATCACAAAACACGTTTGTTGAATCCCGAAACACATTTTCCCGTTTGCGCAATAAAAACAAAATGTTGTTTAAAAGCACCAATAAACAAACATTGTGTTCAAACGTCTTTGTGTCAAAAATCAGAATTAAAGGGGCAACCCAAACCTTTTTTCATGAAACAAAAATAAAAAATAAAGGGGTCAGAGAGCTGTCTCACATCAACAGACTCTTGGCCTCTATTAAAACATTGTCCACTAGAGGGCCCAATGAGCCCACAAATGAACATGCCGCTCAGACTCGCCGTATGCTCGAGCGCCTGGGCCGCATGCGCGCCTCCGCAATGGGTCATGGGAATTGTAGTCCAAGGTTACAAATTACAGTGCCGCAGACGCCCCTGGCGTTTCAATTGTGTAATAATGTCAACAATGAGCCCAGATCGTGTCCCAACGAGAGAGGAGAGATTCAGGCACTCCTACAGAAAGGGGCAATAAGAATTATTCCTCAAAAGGACGCAAACAGCGGTTTTTACATCCGCTATTTTGTAATCCCAAAGAAGGACGGGGGCATGCACCCGATTTTGGATCTGAGGTGTTTAAATGCACGGCTAAGGCCGTATTATGTTCCGAATGTTGACTCTTCGACAGGTAATGCAGTCGGTACGCCCAAGAGACTGGTGCATCTCTGCGGACCTCCGAAACGCCTACTTTCATATTCCAATACTGCACAAACACAGAACATTTCTGAGGTTTGCATTCAAGAACACGGCTTACGAGTACCAGGTCCTCCCTTTTGGGCTCTCCCTGGCTCTCCGCATTTTCACAAACTGCCTCGAGGCGGCGCTCACCCCAATGAGGAACCAGGGCGTCAGAGTTTTAAATTATCTCGATGACCTCCTCGTCTTGGCAGGGTCACGCCAACAAGCCGAGGCCCACACGAACCTGCTGATGACACATCTACAGGCCTTGGGCTTCATAATAAACAGATACAAAAGTCTGCTGGTACCCGGTCAGACGATTTGTTTTCTCGGTCTCCAGACAGACTCACTGCAAAACTGTCAGAAAAGAGACTATCAGGCCCTGTACACACGTAGCCAGATATCAGTAAAACCAAACAGTTTATCATGCGGTTTGGCCTATCATCCACACGTGAACTCCGGTTGATGTAACTATAAACGAATAATTAAAAAACTCCGACCAACGTGGAGATTTGAGAATTATCCGCTTTCGAGTTTGTGTATGGACTTTCAGAACCGGAGGTTTCTGCTCCAGCTGCTACGCGCTGACGTCACATAATGCTCGGCAAAAAAAAAGCACTAAAAATGTCAACATACCTGCTCTGACTAGACCTGCTCGGACTAGATTAAAAAACTCCTTCATCCCCTCAGCTATTTGATTTTTAAACAAAAACTAGGTTTTAAGGTTATCTCTTTTTACATATTTTTATCTTGGAAATCTTAACTTCATGTTTATAAGGATGAATAGTTTGCTTTTTTATGATGTACCTTTTTAGTAATGTTTTATGTATTTTGTTTTGATGGTACTTTTTATTCTGTTTTATAGCTGTATGAATGTGCTGGCTGTCTCACCACCTCTGCTTGTTGTAGATGAATTGCCCCTTGGGGACCTAATAAAGTGAACTTGAACTTGAACTTGACATGATTCCCAGTCGGACATGATTCCCAGTCGGCATTTTCCTGCGTTTTATTAACTTTGTACTCCAACACGGTATTTAAAAGTAGTTCACCCTCGCGGTCTGTCCACACAAACGAACAGAAGAAAAAAAACAGGAAGTTGTGGCTGGTTTGAAGGGTTGTGACGGCACTACACTGCCACCTATGGGTTCAGCATATTCATTACAACGCTCTGTGGTGAAAATAAACGGGTACATGTAGACATCCATCCATCCATTTTTGTCTGCTTATCCGGGGTCGGGTCGTGGGGGTAGCAGCCTAAGTAGGGAGGCCCAGACTTCCCTCTCCCCAGCCACTTGAAGCAGCTCCTCTGGGGGAATCCCAAGGCGTTCCCAGGCCAGCCGAGAAACATAGTCCCTCCAGCGTGTCCTGGGTCTTCCTCTGGGTCTCCTCCCGGTGGGACATGCCCGGAACACCTCACCAGGGAGGCGTCCAGGAGGCATCCTAACCAGATGCCCGAGCCACCTCAACTGGCTCCTCTCGATGTGGAGAAGCAGCGGCTCTACTCCGAGTCCCTCCCGGATGACTGAGCTTCTCACCCTATCTCTAAGGGAGAGTCCAGACACCCTGCGGAGAAAACTCATTTCAGCCGCTTGTATCCGAGATCTCGTTCTTTCGGTCACAACCCAAAGCTCATGACCATAGATGAGGGTGGGAACGTAGATCGATCGGTAAATTGAGAGCTTTGCCTTTCGACTCAGCTCTCTCTTCACCACGACAGACCGGTACAGCGCCCGCTTCACTGCGGATGCTGCACCTATCCGCCTATCGATCTCACGCTCCAGTTTTCCCTCATTCGTGAACAAGACCCCGAGATACTTAAACTCCTCCACTTGGGGCAGGACCTCCTCCCCGACCCGGAGAGGGCATGCTACCCTTTTCCGGCTCAAGACCATGGCCTCGGATTTGGAGGAACTGATCCTCATCCCGGCCGCATCACACTCGGCTGCAAACCGCTCCAGCGAAAGCTGTAGATCACGATCTGATGAAGCCAATAGGACCACATCATCTGCAAAAAACAGAGAAGCGATTCTAAGGCCACCAAAACGGATCCTCTCAACACCTTGGCTGTGCCTAGAAATTCTGTCCATAAAAGTTATGAACAGAATCGGTGACAAAGGGCAACCTTGGCGGAGTCCAACTCTCACTGGAAACGAGCCTGACTTACTGCCGGCAATGCGGATCAAGCTCTGACATCGGTCGTACAGGGACCTAACAGCCCACAGAACCACCCGAGGGATGCGGTCGAATGCCTTTTCCAAGTCCACAAAGCACATGTTAACTGGTTGGGCAAACTCCCACGCACCCTCCAGGACTGCTGAGGGTGTAGAGCTGGTCCAGTGTTCCACGACCAGCACGAAAACCACATTGCTCCTCCTGAATCCGAGGTTCGACTATCCGACGGACCCTCCTCTCCAGAACCCCTGAATAGACCTTACCAGGGAGGCTTAAGAGTGTGATCCCCCTATAGTTGGAACACACCCTACGGTCCCCCTTTTTGAATAGGGGAACCACCACCCCAGTCTGCCAATCCAAGGGAACTGCCCCCGATGTCCACGCGATATTGCAGAGTCGCGTAAGCCAACACAACCCCACAACATCCAGAGCCCTAAGGAACTCAGGGCGAATCTCATCCACCCCCGGAGCCCTGCCACCGCGGAGCTTTTTAACCACCTCGGTGACCTCAGCACCAGAGATTGGAGAGCCCGACCCAAAGTCCCCAGGCTCCGCTTCCTCAGTGGAAGACGTGCCAGTAGGATTGAGGAGGTCTTCGAAGTATTCCGCCCACCGACTCACAACATCCCGAGTTGAGGTCAACAGCACGCCATCCCCACCATAAATGGTGTTGGTCGCGTACCGCTTTCCCCCCCTGAGACGCCGGATGGTGGACCAGAATCGCCTCGAAGCCGTACGGAAGTCATTCTCCATGGCCTCTCCGAACTCCTCCCACGCCCGAGTTTTTGCCTCAGCAACCACCCGAGCCGCATGCCGCTTGGACTGTCGGTACCTATCTGCTGCTTCCGGGGTCCCACAGGCCAAAAAGGCCCAATAGGACTCCTTCTTCAGCATGACAGCATCCCTCACCGCCGGTGTCCACCACCGGGTTCGAGGGTTGCCACCACGACAGGCACCAACAACCTTGCGGCCACAACTCTGATAAGCTACCTCGACAATAGAGGCGCGGAACATGGCCCACTCGGACTCAATGTCCCCCGCCTCCCTCGGAACGTGTTCAAAGCTCTCCCGGAGGTGGGAGTTAAAGCTCCGTCTTACGGGAGACTCTGCCAGACGTTCCCAACAGACCCTCACAATACGTTTGGGTCTGCCAGGTCTGACCGGCATCCTCCCCCACCATCGGAGCCAACTCACCACCAGGTAGTGGTCAGTGGACAGCTCCGCCCCTCTCTTCACCCGAGTGTCCAGGACATGCGGCCGCAGATCAGATGAGACGACAACAAAGTCGATCATCGAACTACGACCTAGGGTGTCCTGGTGCCAAGAGCACATATGTACACCCTTATGCCTGAACATGGTGTTCGTTATGGACAATCCATGACGAGCACAGAAGTCCAATAACAGAACACCACTCGGGTTCAGATCAGGGGGGCCGTTCCTCCCAACCACACCCCTCCAGGTCTCACTGTCATTGCCCACGTGAGCGTTGAAGTCCCCCAGTAGAACAAGGGAGTCCCCAGGAGGTGCACTCTCCAATACCCCCTCCAAGGACTCCAAAAAGGGTGGGTAATCTGCGCTGCCGTTTGGCGCATAGGCACAAACAACAGTCAGAGCCCGTCCCCCCACACGTAGGCGAAGGGAGGCTACCCTCTCGTTCACCGGGGTAAACCCCAACGTACAGGCACCAAGATGGGGGGCAACAAGTATGCCCACTCCTGCTCGGCGCCTTTCACCAGGGGCAACTCCATTCATTCATTCATTCAAGTTTATTTGAACAAGGACAGCACAATGAACAATGTTACATGTTAAAAACGAAGCAACCGTTGTTTTGTACACAGGATTTCTAGCCATAGGCTAATTTGCAAACCCAGTCCTTGGTTGGACTTTTATATAAAAACAGCTAAAATAAAATTAAAATTTAATTAAGATTAAACAGTTCCCTATATAAAAACATCTAAAATAAAATAAAAATTTAATGAAGTTTAAATGGCTTAAACAGTTCCCTCACACACACACAGCTTCCAGAGTGGAAGAGTGTCCAACCCCTCTCAAGGAAACTGGTTCCAGAGCCAGAGCCATGCGTTGAGGTGAGTCCGACTATTTCTAGCCGGAACCTCTCAACCTCACACACTAGCTCAGGCTCCTTCCCCACCAGAGAGGTGACATTCCATGTCCCAATGGCCAGCTTCTGTAGCCGAGGATCAGACCGCCAGGGTCCCCGCCCTCGGCCACCACCCATCCCACATTGCACCCGACCCCTTTGGCCCCTCCCATAGGTGGTGAGCCCATGGGAAGGGGGACCCACGTCTCCTCTTCGGGCTGTGCCCGGCCGAGCTCCATGGGTAAAAGCCCGGCCACCAGGCGCTCGCCAACGTGCCCCACCTCCGGGCCTGGCTCCAGAGTGGGGCCCCGGTGACCCGCGTCCGGGCGAGGGAACATTGTATCCATTAATTGTACTCATCATAAGGGGTTTTTGGGCTGCACTTTGTCTGGTCCCTCACCTAGGACCTTTCTGCCTTGGGTGACCCTTCTAGGGGCATGAAGCCCCTGACAACATAGCTCCTAGGATCATTGGGACGCTCAATGTAGACAAACATTTTAAATATCCAAACATGTATGTACAGAGATTTTTTTTTGCGCAGATATTCATTTTTCAAACACCAGGCTACGTGTGTACAGGGCCTCAGACTTCAGCCGGTGCCTGGCTCTGTTTCAACAAAACCAGGTGTTGACGATCAAACACTGTAAGCGGTTGCTAGGTCTCATGGCCATAATGATCGTCGCCATCCCGCTGGGCCGGTTGAAAATGCGAGGGTTTCAGCGTTGGTTTCACAGGAAACAAAGACATGCCCCTCCTCAGCACCAGCAGGTGAAAATTACTCCATCCTGCTTTCGTGCTTTGAGGCCGTGGTCAAACACAATGGCCCTTAGCAGGGCGGTTCCCCTGGGCCGAGTCTTGTCACGAATAGTGGTCACAACAGACGCATCACTATCCGGGTGGAGGGGGGGATTTGCAGCTACGTGCACGTACGCGGCTTCTGGTCCAAACAGCAGCAGGAGCTGCACATAAATCAACTAGAAATGGTGTTTTTTCTCGCGTTAAAGCATTACAACAGGCTGAAACTGATTTGTCATAAAAATGTGCTGATTCGTTGTGACAACACCTGTGTTATCGTACACATAAACAAGGAGGGGGCACGAAATCCCTGCCTCTCCTCCGTCTGACGAGCAAACTGTTACAATGGAGCAGCAAGCACCTCCTGTCACTGAGAGCCACACACGTACCAGGCATGCAAAATCATGGAGCGGACGCGCTCTCAAGAGGCGCCCCTCTGACGTCAGGATGGCGTCTGCACCCGGAGGTGGTTCAACAGATATGGCAGAGGTTCGGGAAGGCCAGCGTTGATCTGTACACCTCAAAGCAAAACGCCCACTGTCATATGTATTGCTCAATACTGGACGCGAGCGCTCCGTTAGGCATAGATGCTGTGACCACTGAGTGGCCAACATCAGAGCTCCTCTATGCTTTCCCCCAGGTGGCATTAATCCCAGTGACCTTGGAGAGGGTGCGCAGACACGACCTCCATCTGATCCTAGTGGCGTCACGCTGGCCCAAAAGAGCCTGGTTTGCAGAGATAATATCTCTACTAGCAGGTCTGCCATGGTGCCTGCCTTTACGCAGGGACCTGCTGACGCAGGCCCATAGGCAATTATGGCATCCCAGACCAGGGCTGTGGAGCCTGTGGGTTTGCCCCCTGAGAGGTTAAAGCTGACGACCTTTGGCCTTCCTGCTAATGTTATAAACACAATCCAGTGTGCATGAGCTGATTCAACTCAATCACTTAATGCACTGAAATGGCGTGTTTTTGAGACCTGGTGTCAGGAGAGAATTGTTATTTCATTCTCCAGCACTATATTCCTCAGGTCCTCACTTTTCTCCAGGACTTAGTGGAGAAGGGTCGATCCTTCTCCACTATTAAAGTATATTTATCTGCTATTTCTGCATGTCATGAAGGCTGGTGGTGGGGGGGGGGTAAGTCACCCGGCTCCCACCCCCTTGTGATCCGGTTCATGAAGGGAGTGCTGCGTTTGAGGCCTCCTAGCAGAAATATAGCTCCACAGTAGGATTTGAACCTGGTTCTGGACGCCCTCTGTGACACCCCATCTGAGCCACTCGAGAGCGTGAATATAGATATTTTATCTTATAAAACTGCTCTCCTTCTGGCTCTTTGCTCTGCAAAGAGAGTGGGTGACCTTCATGCCCTTTCTGTACATCAGATGTGCACTTAGTTTGCACTCAAGGTGACATTACACCCGAACCCGGCCTATGTCTCAAAGGTCCCCTCTCTTTCATATAAGAGTTTATCTTTTCAGCTCTCAGCTTTTCCTCCAACTCCAGTGATCACTGAGGAACAGAAGTGCATGAACGCTCTCTGTCCTGTACGTGCATTGCGTATTTACATGGAGAAGACAGTGAGCTGGCGTAAGACTCAGCAGCTGTTTGTATGCTTTGCTAATCCTGTTAAAGGAAAAGCATTGTCAAAACAACGCTTCTCCCACTGGGTCACTGAGGCTATTTTTAGAGCTTACAGCTGTAAGGGCAAACCAGCACCCAGTGGGGTGCATGCTCACCAAACCAGAGGCCTGGCCACATCCTGGGCCCTGTTCAGGGGTGTTCCTGTAGCAGAAATATGTTCAGCTGCTAATTGGACATCTCCCAACACATTCATAAAATTCTAGAGCTTGGATGTCACAGCAGGTGATGTGACCTAAGCTGTACTTTCGTCACAAAAGAGTTGAGCGTGCTCTTGCTGTCCGCAAAATAAGGCCTACACTCTCTGTTTATGCATTTCCGGGGCGTGATGGTATGTTCCCATACGATTCTGTTGCACCGCAGTGACCCGACTGAAAGAGAACTGGAGGTTATGCACCATAACCAATGTTCCCTGAAGGAGGGGAACAAGGTGCAACACGAGTTGGCCCCTCCAATGCTTTATTAAAGCTCGGCGAAGTGCTTGCATATGAGGAAATGAGGTGTGCTGCATGTTTTATAGTAAAGGGGAGGAGCCTCCCTTACACATGCAACAACCTCATTGGCCTTGACAGGCATGATTGAAAGTGTCTTCACAGGTGAACCACGTGGGGGCGCTATTCCCATATGTATCTGTTGCACCTTGTTCCAGTTTTCCATGCCAGCTGAGCCTGCTTGGTTTGTGCCAAAACCAACGTTAAAATGTGGCCATCCTTTCAAGATGGTGAGCTGTTGAAGTTTATTCCTGATGTAAAGTGAGCACACAGTTTTCTGATGTCTATACAATAACCGACACAAAGCTGGCTATTGATTAGTCAGTTTTACAGACATTGAGCTGACATTTCATGTGGTAGTAGCTGAGAGTCATGCTCGATACATTATCTTTACACTACACATTGCACAACATACAGTATTTGCTTTATTTGTACTGGCTGTCTGTTAGCTAAATACAGTATCTCTTGAACTACTGGCTGAATTTGAGTGCAACTCTCAGAAAGTAATCACAGCCTGCACCTTTACAACTCTAACATTTGGTGTTAACCCAATTAAAGATGGCCTCTACAGCTGATTAACACCAGCCAACACAAAAATGACTCAAACACTAATAACCTTCACAGACACTGAGCTAAATTTTATGTGGTAGTAGCTGACAGTCATCCCAATGATATACTCTGAGGGCTAACCTTTCTTGTGAGATTTCACATTAATGGTAAATGGAGCTTACTTATATAGCACTTTCCAGCCACCTATGAGGGGCCCCAAAGCGCTTCACAGTACCAGCCATCCACCCATTCATACACACATTCATACACCGGTAGCGGTAGCCTGCCATGCAAGGTGCTGCCTGTCCTACCGGGAAAAACTCAGGGTTAAGTGTCTTGCCCAGGGACACAACGAGGTATGCAGTGACCGGGGATCGAACCCGGGACCTTCCAGTCCTGAGCCGGCTGCTCTGCCTCTACACCATCTCAGCCCATTAATAGCTCATGGGGTCGTGTGTACTATTTGACCAAAACAGCTGCAACTCCATCTGTTCTCAGAATAAGATTGTTTCAGCTTAAAACTCTGGCATGAAAAGCAATGTGTTATGTGCATTCCTTCAAGAAAAATAGGTCCTTTTGTTATTCAGATCTTGGTTATGTCATTTATGATATATTTAATGTATTTAATTATAACAGACTGTAGGAGTCTGAAAAGTTTCAAATACTAAAATATTATTGGTTCTCAATGATATTCACGGTTTTTAGATTTCCTGGAGAACAAGTGCCTTTTCCGAACGTTAAATAGACTCAAGAAAATGTCACAGTGTCTCAGTGTAGATCAAAAATGATCAGACACAGAATACCTCGCTGGGAGTCAAGGTCTGCAAACATGAAAGATGTTGTGAAAACAGTGTCAACACATAAGAATAGTGGTGATTTTATCTGACTGTCATCTGAGTGAAATGCAAAGACACTAACAATATCATTTAAACTTGAAGTACAAGTACTACCGATAGTACAGACTCAGGAATACTTTGATTAAAGATGATATAGATATAGATATATATAGTTATACTGTATATATATAGTTATATATATATATATATAGTTATATATATATATAT
>JBBPBX010019534.1:30605-44368 GCA_038048925.1 Garcialebias charrua | reverse complement strand
TGTACGTCGTGACTGCCCGATACCCTCCTGGCTCCCTGGCTGTGTCCGGTCTTTAAATCTTGCACACCCAACCCAGTTCTGAAAACCTCACTCTGGATTCATCTCCAACAATACACCATGTACCAAATACTCACCTCTCTGTAACCTCCTTTGCCTCTGGACTCTGCACATGTCCCTCTTTGATGCCACCTTCAAACACACCAACAGTAAGAAACAATTCAATTCAACCTACTTCTATTATCAAAAGACCGATCAATTCCAAGATCCTCATCCAGTTTCCCACTTCCTTCCACAGCCGAACACCACTTTGTTCCAGCACTGTAAATAAACTATCACTTTTATATTCCTGTGTCTTCGCCTCTTTAGCCTGCCATTCAGGGACATACCCAAATCAATAATCATCATGTTAAACCCAAATACTTGAAAAAGATTTATGGTACTGGGGTAAAACAATTTTGATGAGAGGTCAGAATAATCCTGATGCATGCTCAATAATTCACAATAATGTAAGTAAAACCAAACTATTACCATTGGGCTAATTATAGTTTTGAATAAGTGGTTTGATTATTCAGTTTCATTATGAGCTTCACTATGGCACAGTTGGTAGAGCTGTTGCCTTTAAAGGTTCACTATGTAATTTCTGGAGAACGCTGGGACTTAGAAATATTTTCAGCAGGTAAAGGCATTCTGCTCCCTCCCCCTCAGAGCCATACATGGCTCTGAGGATGAGCCACAGTCCATTCTCTGTTGAACTTGAGTTCTGCAGCTCCGCCTCCTGCTGAATGTCCGCTCGGAGCCGCTTCAATATTCTGTGATTATATGTTAATAAAACGTTCTAAAAAATATAATAAAACCATGAAGCACTGGTCCAACAACACAAAAACCAGCAGAAATCAGCAGAGCTTCACGAAGCCACGTTGGACATGATTTAATTCGCTCGTGACTTCCTCGTTTCTGTCAGTGCAGGTCTGGAATGTCTGGAATGCTCCGCCCCCACTATATGTCCTGTCTCTGTGCTGCAAAGTTCTGTGATTATATGTTAATAAAACGTTCTAAAAATATAATAAAACCATGAATCACTGGTCCAACAACACAAAAACACCCTGAAATCAGCAGAGTTTCACCAGCCACTTTGGACATGAGTTTTTTTTCGCTCGTGACAAATCCATTTCCTCATTCCTGTCAGTGAAGGATGAAGCGATCACTTGACTTTTGGCAAAAAACCAAAATAAAAGTCCAGCTCTGGGATGAAGAAGGGATATTTAATACATTTGTGTCACATACAAAACAGTCCTGCATCGCTTTGCAATCCTTTGAATGAGAATGTGCGCGGCGCTGGGGCTGGGACAGGCGGGGGCGTGGGTTGGGGCGTGACAAACAACTCTGTTTTTATTGGCTGGTCATTGTCCGGGTCACTCTGTGTTTTTAGTGTTTTTATAAATGCTTCTAGAGAAGCAAGGGGACTATAGTTTTTTTCAGAGATTACTTTGTCTAACACCAGTTTGTCAGTAGATAGTGACAGAGTGAATAAATATGTTAAAAATATATTGTTAGAAAAGTTACAGACTGCATTACAAAGTTACATAGTGTACCTTTAAGCAAGAATGTTGCTTCATGAGTTCATCCATTTAATTCGATGGATCCTTTCTGGGTAGAGTGTGCATGGTTCTCTTTGTACCTTTTTTTTACCTTTTTTGTTGTTGTTGTTAATTGGTAATTCTAAATTTTCCCTCGGTGTAAGTGAGCAGTCGACTGGTTGTTTGTCCCAATGTGGCCATGTGATGCATATGAGAACAGTCCATGGTGTATTGCACCTCTCCATGAAGATAAATCAGTCTCAAAGTAGTCACACAAGCATACAATGAGATTTGTATGAGTACAATATAGGGGGTTTGAGCTACTGTGCCAAGTTAGAAATGTGTATTTTGCCACTAACACCGTAAATCTGGTGACTCAGTGCCAGTTTTTCACCAGCCTTGAATGCAGCATTACCTTTGTGAATCTGGAGCGGCAAGAAAGTCTCAAATGTCACATTCACAATCAAGCTGATCCATGTTGACTGATTTGCCCCCAACAGTTGACTGATTTGTCCCCAACAGGTGATTTGTGCACGTGTATTCGACAATTTGTCTGCACAGAAAATTCCTACTGTACTTGTCCAAATAGAAATCCTAACACTTCATAAACCATTTATGCTTTTGTAAAACTTGTGTTATGCTTGTGGATCATATTGTACCCATAACAATCTTGTTGTTTGCTTGTGTGACTGTCTTTGAGACCGATTCATTTTCATGCCTCTTGCACAGTAACTGATGGACATGTGCACCCTTGCCCTCTAAAGTGATAAATGGGTAAAGCGGATGGATGATTTAAATGATAACTTCAGAGAGAATGGAATACTCAACAAGTTATTTTAAAGGCAAATAAATAAACAAAACACTAAAGAGCAGTGGTGTAGAAAGTACTCAAACACTGTACTTAAGTAAAAGTATAAACAGACAAAAATGTACTCTAGCAAAAGTAGCAGTACCACATTATTTTTTTAACTTAAAGCTGCTGTATGTAGTTTGTGGAAAATGCTGGACTTAGAAAAAATTTGAACAGAGACATCTTTCTGGTCCCTCGCTGGTCCCGGCTGACCTGCAAAACACCCTCCTTAGCTCCTCCTCCACAACATGGCCTGTCTCGTGACTGGCCAGGTGGGTTGGGACAGGCGGGGATGGGCGTGAGAAGCTCGTTCATGAACCAAACTCTGTTTTTATTGGCTGGTTAAAAACTCTGTTTTTATTGGCTGGTTAACGGCGGGTCACTGTGGGTTTTTAGAAATGCTTGTTGTACCACCGGGAGAAGCCAGAGGACTATAGTTTTTTTCAGAGATTACCTGTCTAACATCAGTCTGTCAGGAGATAGTGACAGAGTGAAGAAATATGTTAAACATATATTTTTAGAAAAGTTACATACAGCAGCTGTAAAAGTAAATAAGTACTTGCTTTTAAAAATATCTAAAGTATTAAAAGGAAAAGTACTTGCTGAATGTATTACCAAATGCAATGATCTATAATATCATTAAGTGTGCGTATTGTATGTATATTTTCTGTAATACATTAATAGTTTTGTGCCATTTTAATGAACAATGCTGCAGACAATGCTTGTTTTATTGTGTTTACTCTGTGACACAGTTCACACTTGGACTTGTGATTCTGTGTCAAATTTTCAGGGATGACATGCAGAGTTAAATGCCCTTAAGCAAATTAAGAAAGAGGAAGGATTATACCTTTGAACGTTTGTAAATAACACAAAGTAAAACCAATGTGTCATTTTAACTACAGTAAACACATTTAAGTAAAAGGTGTCTGACAGAAAAGAGAAGCATTAGACACACCTGACAAAGGAATAGGCACTGATCATTTACGTGACATTTTAACTCCAGTTTGTCATCAACTCTAGTTAAAAACAATGCTGTCTAGTCAACCTTGTAATGGGTCAATAGTGAACAATATTTTAACTTCCTGACATCATTTTCAAAACTTGGACCCGAGTGTCAAGCCATTTGGAGACATATTTTGTCTTCTGTCCCAACATCCCATAAACTGACACATTTTAATATTGCAGCAAGAATTTCTTGTTAAAGTTCATAAAAAGTTGGTTTTCAAAAATTTTTTAGTCCAGCCTGGCTCTTTTGGGAAAGAAAATATGTCCTGATATGCTGAATAGTCTTTCAATTAGGCCATGATGGCACATATCTTCTGCCTGACTCTCCACGGTGGAATCCATTTTGTGTGTGTTAGCGGTGCTGTGGGTGCACCCAGCTCAATACCATACCATACCATACCATTTTATTTATAAAGCACTTTAAACAGGAACAAGTCCACACCAAAGTGCTGGACAAACAAACACGCAACAGGCAACACAGACAATGAAGTACAACACGAAAAACATAAAAACATTGCAGATCATAAATCAAACGATCCAATACAAATCAATGCTCAAGCTCAATGACGTATATACTAGAATTTAAGTCATTGGCCCGGCTCTTCTTGAAGGCGGGTCTGATGTTACCTGCCCACTTTGCAGTGACTAAATGGACCGACTCCCCTCTCACCATTGGTTACCTTCAAACAAAAAACTAATAAAAAAAACACAATGTAAAATGTAACGTAACAACGCATTATATAAATGTAGTGTAGTTGAAAGTACAGATACTTAATGTAAAAAGTAGTGGAGTAAAATACCCATGTTTAACTGTTTAAATAAAGTACAGATATATGAAAAAGTTACATCCCACCACTGCTAAAGACATTTTCAATATTGACAATAAAAATAAAAATAAAGTATACTTTACCACTAATATGTGCTATGTAATGGTGCATAGGTACCAAGTGAGTTCCCAACGGATTTCTTTGATGATTTATGAAGGTAACACATCAGCAATTTTAAACATTGTGTCAGTTATTCTTACAGATTGTCACATTTAGACATTAAGTAGCTCTAGTAGTACGTAACAAATATAAACACAGCCAGTCTCAAGTAACACTAGATGAAACTACTAAAGAAAAATACAATAAAATAAAACTTGTCACTGTTTCTCTTCAGTTAATTTACCTGCCACAACAACATGCTGGAGCTTCACCAAGGCCCCTGAGAAAAAAAGGAATTCAATCATGCCGCAGTGCTTCAGACTTTACAATTCACTACCTTTTAAGTCCTGTAGATATCTGTGTCCTTATATCATTTGGCGTTTACCTTTTAGTCTAGTGCTTAAAATCTTGTTGCACCTTCATTTTTTTTCTTTTTTATTCTCACCAAGTGTTTGTAGAATTAATGGGTTTGCAAGCATAAAAGAAGAGAACAACAACAAAAAATAGATTTTTGCAAACTGCTGTATAGCTTACCTCACATTCGCAAAACTATCACATAATGGAAAATGGGCCACAGCAATGAATAAACAATGATTTCATCCATTTAATTCAATGGAGCGGAAGCTGGAAAGAGATGAGCTGTCCTCACAGAAATGTTTGGTTTGATCATTTCCACACGATGAGCATTTTGTAAAGGATTGGGATTTGTACTGTCTGAATTAGAACATTTTTCTTTCGAATATTAGACTGAAAATGGCTTTTTCTTCCATCATTACAATTCTATAGATTGACCCACAATTCAAGATGATCTGTGACTGTGAGATGCCTTTCTGATAAAGATCCTCCACTAATGATTTAGATATCTCATAAATCACAGTCTGGATTTGAACAGCAAAAACCAAAAGCGTGTGAAATTAAAATGTCCAGAGATGATTATGGGTGTGACTGGACACACATGATGATGAGCTGTAATAAACTGAAGACCTATGAGTTTGGCAAGCTTTGTGCCATGCAGGGACTGGGACAGATTAATTGAGGTTGTATTAGGGTCCTTGAGGGAAGTATTCAACTTGTCAGACTAATCATCATAATGTTTGGCCTTTGGTTGAAGCGCATTTTTATTCATGCCATCAGAGCCAGGGTCACTTTAGTCAGCTGAGGACTTATTTTGCAGGAAGTAATCAGGCAAAGGACACGAAGGGAGTATTTAAGTTTACTTTTAAGTTAACCATTAACAACAAACTCATTATAATATTAAGGAATTATGTTTTAGATCTGGAGAAAAGTACAAAGTAATTAAACATCATGAACGTTTTCACAATTTATAATAGATAAATATCTATTGGACATAAATGGGGAACATGTGTTGATGTTGCCCAAAATCTTTTTTTTTTTATGTTAAGGAAATTGTTTATATTTTGAAGTCTTCAGTGGTGGGATGTAACTAAGTACAAGTACTGTACTCTGTTACTGTACTTAAGTACATTTTTCATGTATCTGTACTTTACTTAAGTAGAATTAAATGTGGGTACTTTTACTTTTAGTCCACTACATTTTTCATGAAGTATCTGTACTTTCTACTACATTACATTTCTATAATGTGTTGAGTTACAAGTTACATTCATGTTGCAGCTTTTTGATTTGCTCGTTGGTTTGAAAGTAACTGATGTCAAGAGGGGAGCTGGTCCATTGAATCACTGCAAAGTGGGCAGGTAACATTAGATCCACCTTCAATAAGAGCTGGACCAATGACGTATATTATAGTGTATACATCATTGAGCTGGGAGCACCCACAGCACCACTAACACACCCACAATGGATTCCACCACAGAGATTCAGCCAAAATATACACACCACCCATGGCCTTATTGAAATATTATTGAAAGACTATTGAAAGACTGTTCAGTACAGCAGGACAGATTGTCTCTGCCAAAAGAGCCAGACTGCACTCAAAAAACTTTGAAAACCAACTTCTTCTGAACTTGAACAAGAAATTCTTGCTGCAATATTAAAATGTGTCAGTTCATGTTAGGACAGGAGACGATGGATGTCTCGACACTCGGGTCCAACACTCGGGTCCAAGTTTTGAAAATGGTGTCAGGAAAATAAAATATTGTTCACTGTTGACCCATTACAAGGTTGACTAGACAGTATTTAAACTAGAGTTGATGACAAACTGGAGTTTAAATGCTCAGAGCCTGTTCCTTAGGTGTGTCTACTGCTCCTTTTTTCAGGCAGACAACTTTTTACTTAATGTTTTTTACTGCAGTTAAAATGACACACTTGTTTTGCTTTTGTGTTAAATAAAGAATCTTTCAAAGGTAAAATCATTCTGTGCACTATGTAACTTTCTGTTGTGCTCAGGACTTAGAAATATTTTCTGATCCCTCCCCTTCAGAGCCATATATGGCTCTGCCCCCCTTGCTCTGCTGAAATTCAAATTCAAGCTCTGTTTTTATTGGCTGATTCAAATTCAAGCTCTGTTTTTATTGGCTGGTTACAAACTCTGTTTTTATTGGCTGGTTAACGGCGGGTCACTCTGTGTTTTTAGTGTTTTTATAAATGCTGATAGAGAAGCAAGGGGACTATAGTTTTTTTCAGAGATTACTTTGTCTAACATCAGTCTGTCAGTAGATAGTGACAGAGTGAAGAAATATGTTAAAAATATATTGTTAGAAAAGTTACAGACTGCACTACAAAGTTACATAGTGCAGCTTTAATGACATTTAACTCTGTAGGTCATCCCTGAAATTCTGACGCACAGAATCACAAGTCCAAGTGTGAACTGTGTCACAGAGCAAACACAATAAAAACATGTATTATCTGCAGCATTGTTCATTAAACTGGCTCAACACTATTAATGTATTACAGAAAATATACATACATTACACACACTTAATGATACTGTAGACCATTGCATTAGGTAATACATTCAGCAAGTACTTTTACTTTAATACTTTAAGTATTTTTAAAAGCACATACTTATTTACTTTTACCGAAGTAAAAACATTAATATGGTACTTCTACTTTTACTAGAGTACATTTTTGTCTGTTTATTTGTACTTTTACTTAAATACACTGTTTGAGTACTTTCTCCACCATTGGAAGTATATTTACATACCAAGGAAAATACATTTTCTTCACCAAAATATGCATAACTGAGCAAAGAGAACGCAATGACTCAGCTTGTTTGCATTTAAATTAGCCTCGCACACCAGCGTACATTTCAATGCACTCTCGACTGCTTTATAACCAATTCTGAAAAGGTATGGCAATATATAATCTCATAATTAGGATTGACAATAAAGCTGATTATTTTATACAGGGGCCAGGCCACTTTATGAATACAAAGAAACAAAAATAACCATCCTTTCCCACACCACCACCTCAGTTTCAGTTTTCAGAACGTCTTAAATACAAATAATCACTCATTAGACATGAGTCTATACACCATTTAGCATGTGCAGGTTAAACAAAAGTTCTGACTATGTGTGATGTGAAAATGACAGTGAGACTTCGTCAGCAGAGCTTGTTGACACTGCAGTACTTAACGTAGGGATTTATTGCCCTCTGACATACTTTGATGGAACCAGAAAAGCATGAAATTGAAAGTAAACCATTGAGCATATTGATCTTTCTCTATCGTGTGGTGCTGTGTTGGATGCTAAATATTTTCAGAACACAGCAGAAGCTATTTTTGTATATGAACGTACATAGAAAAATAGTTCATGAATGTTAAGGACATAGTGATCAAGGTTATATTAAGGTAAATTATCTCTAAAATGTGTTTATTTTCAAGAAATGCTGAGCAAAAGGGGAGTTAGAGGCTCTCCATTTATCTGTAAATAAATAACTTTATTATTTATTTTTTGTACCTGTCTTTAACAGCTCTTATTGCATCTGAGACCTGGGGACGAGCTCAAATCCCATGGGCACTGATGTTATTTACTTGAATACCAGTAATGTCATTGAGGTCAGAACTAAAAGTCAGGTGTGCAATCAGAAAACTCAACTGAGCTTAATTTTTATTTTTTTTATTTTTTTCGCTAAGCCAGATTCTATCAGATGACAAAGGATTTTTTTAAATAATAGAGAGTGAATGGGATAGAATTGCTATCCAGTCAGCTTAGCCAAGGGCATCTTTTCTACACCTCAAAGACTGTCCTTGCTCTCTGCAATTCTGTGCGTTTCACCATATCACACAGATCTTAAACTGCGTGGCAAATAGGACCGTTTTTTATAGCTTTTTTAGCCTTTTGCACCACTGTGATGTAAAGCCCATTATTTCTCTTTAGCACAGGGTGTAACTACAAAGGTGAACTAACACTTGAAGTATTAGGTCACTGATAAACAGCTAAAACCAAAGTTCATACATTTACTGAATATATTAAATCTATATCACATTAAGTCAGATGTGCTTATCTTTAGTTACATTGGTTTAATCCTGTGCTATTAAAAATTATCTTCTTTATTTTTACATGTAAACATAAAAAAAAATATGTGGCCAGACAACAGCCTCTGTAATTGCAATAACTATTAAGTAGCAGTATAAATATTAATACATTGCAGTTTGTTTGGTTTGTGTGAAAGTGGAATAACAGTAAATTGTATTTAAATGTACATCAGTGATAGACTAAAAATATATAATTATAAATAAATAATTATGAGACCTAATACCTTATCTAACAAAGTCACTCTTAAAGGCAGTAAAAAGTAAGATAACACTATGTAACACAAAAAAGCTAATTGTTATTTCAACAATTCATTTATCAAAATGTTCAGCTCTTTCAGGAAAAAGGCACTATGAGTTTGGTGTGGGTGCAACTTTAACTTTTTTGAGATATTTAGCCTTTTTTGCCATTTTTCCCCCAATTGAAAATGAATTGAGCTCATTTTACATCCTTCATAACTTTTGATCTGTTTACAACCTTTTACTTCTGGTTTCACATTTAGATCCAGTTTAGCTTCTTTCAGCTTCATTTTGTAAAAAATAAAAAATAAAAAAAACTTACTTTCAGCTAATTTTAACTGTTTTTTTTTTTCCAACTGTTTTCTTCTCCTTTCAGCTTTATTCAGCTAAGTCCAACATTTTTGTGCTTCTTGTAACTTATTTCTGCTAATCTTAGCTATTTCTGGTATTTCAGGCTGAAATACCAGAAATAGCTAAATAGATATTTAGCTGTTTTTAGGCAAATTTTAACTTTTTCAGCTAATTCTAATTTTTTTGCAATAATTTCAACATTTTTCAGCTTAATTCAGCAAAATCATGCTCTACCCACTTTCTTCTAGTAATTTAAGCTTATTTATGCTTGTTTTAGCTACTATACAGCTGTTTTTGGTGAATTTCAGCTTTTTTCAGATGGTTTTAACTTTATTTAGCTAATTTCTGCCTATTTCAGACTTAGTGGACACAATTAGGCTCACTTCACTTCCTTTTGAAAATGTTAGCTTCGTTCTTACATTTCTTTAGCTACCATTCAGCTGTTTTGGGGAAATGTCAGCTTTTTAAAGATAATTTCCACTTCTGCTTTTTTCTGCTAACATTATTGTTCTTGATTTTCAGCTACATTTCTGTATGTTTTTAGCTAATTTCAGCTGGTTTTCAGCAAGTTCTTCAGCAAGAAGCAGTCACACTGCATTTTCATAAGAAATGCAAATTATCTAATAAATTAGATAATTTGCATTTCTTATGAATATTAAACCATAAATTTATAGTTTAAATTTTTTAATCTACATGACATTATTCAATTCATCATGACTCTACAATACTGCAATATTTTATGCACTAATATTTTTGTTTCATTTTAATTTCATGTAGTCCGTATGAAGGTATTATTCTTAAAACAAACACATTTGCTTATTAGATTTTTTTTATGAAGATGTAATCATCCAAAAACCCGCCACACTCACAGTGAGAGTTAGTGAGAGGTGTTAAGAGGAGTGAGAAACTGTTCTATTTTAATCAACGACACGTTTCTGCACTTCTTTTTCAATTGAGGGAAACTATTGTGTCAATGTATTTATTGGAAAGAGAGCATTGTAACACTAACACTTTGCTGTATAATACAGAGAGGTATGGGTAAATTCTTTTTATATGTGCTTCTCTTTAAATTACTTCATCATAATAATGCACTGCAATAAAAAACATAAAAAAGGAAAGTTTTAGAGGAAAAAAATGCTGCAATCAAGATGCGCAAAGTCCTCTAGCTTATAGGAGAAGCTTTTCCACTGTATGTCGCCAACCTCTTAGTGCTTCTACTGCAGACCAATTTAAGCCCCCATGGCTTTTTGCTAATGAGATGCAAAATGCAAAACAGTAAGTTCATCAAGGACAGGAACAGGACATAGATGTAGAGGGGAAGAAAATTAGAATATATTGAGCGATGCTTAGATAATTCAAAAAATAGACAAGACAAATCTTGAATTCACAACACATTTAAATGTAATTTTGATGAAAATGGTGTCATGCATCAACTTTTAAGTTTGAATCTTTTTGTGCTAAGTGCAACATAACTGAAATTTGCATGTCAACATGGAGACTTAGGTTGGCTCAGAACAGGGCAGAGTGTCCTTTCTTTTGGGGAAAAGATAGCAGTGGAACGAATATCTGTATTCAAAACGATGCCGGAGCGTTGAGCTGTTCAGTTGTAAAAGGTCATAGGGACTCTAATGAGGTGCCTGCTGGGAAAATAACAAGCCCCGTATGCCTCAGTGGACACCTCACTATGTCAGAGCAGGTCAACTGTGGCAGGATGGAGACACGTCACCTCGGAGGACGGAGAGGGACATTTCACTTTTTATATTGTATTTATTTATTTGTTTAAGGGGAGTGGTGGCATAGAGGTTAAAGAAGGTGGGCCTGTGATCGGAAGGTCGCCGGTTCAATTCCCTAGACCGACAACATCAAAAACGTGGGTTGAAAAGGTGAAACAATCACATTTGCCTCCACCCTCATTTGCCCCACTCTGAGCCCTTGAGCAAGACCCTTAACCCCCCACCAGCTGACCCCCGGGCACCCTACATGGCAGCTCTCTGCTCCATACAGAGGGATGTGGTAGCTGAGTGGTCTGTGGTTGTGTCAGGGTGTAAAAACAATTGCCAAGTATGTGTGCGAGTTAGTTCGCTGTGGTAACCCCCCCCCAAAAAAAAATAAACAACAACAACAACAACAACAACAACAACAACAACAACAACAAACACACAAAAAAAATACATATATATATACAGGGAGTCCGCGACAAAACAGACAGAACAGAAGGTTAGTTAGCAAGCTAGACTAAGCAGTTTTTCACATACCTCACAATGGAGTCCTTCGTTGTCCGGTCGTAGCCACACTAATCGTGTTAGCAACGCTAATCGTGTTAGCAGCGCTAATTCTTAGCAGTGCTAATTCTTAGCAGTCTCACGCTGTCATGGGAGCTCTCGGTTAGCCGGGCTAACCGTGGGAGCTCGCCAGTTAGCAGCGGAGTTACTCAATTTCACTTGCCTTTCTCCGGAGCCATACGTGAGAAAATGGTGTCGAGTGTTTACGCATGTAGCGACCCAAAGCAGACCGGATAGGCCTCGTGTGTGTCCGCTGCTGAAAGGGGGTAGCCACATCAGCTGGAACAGGCTTGGGAGCCGGGGCTCGCTGGCCTGCTGGTGTTGTTGGAGTTCTTCGATTTTCTCTCTCTCTTATCCTGAGCCATGGCCGAGAAGAGACGTCAAGTTGTAGCAAGTTAGCCGTCTGCTAACTGTGGCGACGAAGTCCTCTCGCTGAGCTGCTCGCGACGGCTAGGCTGTTAGCTCCATTAGCTAAGCAGGTAGTGTGTGGCGCAGTTATGGTGTGTTCACACAGAGCAGCGTTTTGACCTCCAAGCTTCCAGCTTCCATGTAAAGTCAATGGTGGACGCACCTAGGCACCTCCTGGCGTCTGGCGTCAGGTCGCGTGCGTGTTGCGCGTTCTGAGGAGCGTTTTTCCGTGTACGTGAACCGGCGTCGGCTTCCAAGTTCCGCTTCAGCTGAGCTGAAGTTTTCGCGGTTCAAACGTTCAAACGCCGCTCAAATCTACCTGATTGGTTGGTGTGTCAACCAATCAGGGAGAGTCGGGGTGGAGCTATGTGACGCGGAACGAGGGGACGGTTGTGCGCATGCGCAACTGTGTGACGCATTGTTTGTTGGACAGATAGAAAGCGCGAAGTTGTGTACAATGGAGGAGAAACTCATCGTTGCTGTGTGTACCCATCCAGTCCTTTACGACCAGTCAAATGTCCTCTACAGAGACAGAAATAAAAAGCTCGTTGCCTGGCGGAGTGTCAGTGATGAAGTCGGTTTACCGGGTAAGTTTTTAATGGTGAACGTTTCACGTTTAGCCAGTTTAAGCTCTGCTAGCCGTTTTGATTTGATGTTTGTTCATTCATTATAAAAGAACAATACAAGACAGTTTCATCAGATACAAGAATACAAGTCGGATAAAATAAATGGAGCACAAAGAAGATGAAATCCTATTATATCTGCCCCTTATTTCACAGTTTGTTCAAACAATCATAACCTTCAAACTACATCACAAATTGGATAAAAATAAGAATGATTTCAGCTATCACAAAGTATAGCCAACACATTTAACGTTTTTCAATGCCTTTGTTTAGTGGAAACATGCAAGAAGAGGTGGAAGAGTCTCCGGGACTAATAAATAAATTGTTTATTTGTTATTTGATTCACAGAAACTATTGACGCAGGTGTGTTGGAGCTGTCTCAAACCGTATCTCCAGTGACAACTCCTGCTCCAGTGAGAACTACTTCTCCTGTCACATCATCCACCACGTCTGTGATGCCAGCACCTTCGTCTGCCCCAGGTGTGACTCTCATCGTGCTTTTTGTGTAGATTTAGTGTCAAAAAACCACAGACACAAATACACACACAACTGATCCAGTGGTGGCAAAATCTCCCCCACTTCAAAACACACCCACACACACAGAACATATGTAAACTCATAAGAACAATTAATTGAAAGCTCATCTAACATTCAACACATGTACTGTGTTCTTTACAGGATCAGCGCAGAAGAGACCCCGTAGGGAGCAGGGACCCATGCAGCGGAAGGATTTTGAACGTGAGGTCCTTCAATTCTTGAATACAAGAAAAGATATGGCTGCCACACTGCCCCCACCACCACCTCCCGCCTGCGAAGTAGAGCGTTTTGTGATGTCGTTGGTAGCTCCCCTGAAACGTATGCCTGCATTACAGCGTGAGAGACTTCAATATAAAATCTACACCATGGTTTATGAGGAGTCCACTGGCGACAGAGTGGGTCCAGTGACATCCCAGGAAGGCTAATATAATATATATATATATATATATATATATATATATATATATATATATATATATATATATATATATATATATATATATATATATATATA